>WIOZ01000149.1:0-154087 GCA_009664405.1 Drosophila bifasciata
GTACGTGTGTTGTGGTGAGAACTGATGTAGATGATGTAGATGTAGATGTCGATGACAGATGTAGCAAAAATGTAAAATGTAAAAAATGATAAAACATTTTAAAATTCCACATAAATCACATGTGTACTGACTGAGTACGGGTATAAAAAGTAGAGTCGCGTTCGAAGCGACTCCGTACGTTCTTTCTCGTTATATTTCAAATAAGTCAAATAAATAAAAGCTTTAGTTTTTATATTTTATTTATTTTCCATGCCCAAGTGTCCGCTACCTTCCCCCATCCACTCTGCCCGTCTTCATTTATGTTACGGCAGGTCAGGTCATACTTGCGCATGAAACTCAAAAACGATAATTTGCCCAGTTTTTTGATTTTTAGCGAACGCAGAGAACAAAAAACTTGCACGTCGCACCTTCAATACTCTAATGGGCATCTCTTCGAATGTAAGGTCAAACATGATATCCATTATGAGTATTTACATGTGCATATCGGTTTATCCATTATTTTATCCTATATAAAACAAATTAACATACAAAGGATACAAGAAAAAAAAATATATTCTGTGACAAGCTTCTTCAAAAACGCGTCACTATACCAAAAATTCTAGGGTCAGGGTATGTGGAAAGAAATATAAAAATTTCAACGTGAAATGCGAAAACCAAATCACAAACCAATACAGCACGAACATTGCCCCACACTCAAATCACACGGTAACAAAACGCCACCCCAGCTCTTCTGTCGGTCTCATGGCCCTTGCTTAAAGTTCCCAGCAATCTACAAATTTCTTGTAGAGGTAAAATCCTGGACGGACTGTGCCTACCTCAGCTTGAGATAGGTCCTTGCAGGGTAACGCAGCGAAGGTAACGTTTCCGACCCCATAAGGTTAATATATTATTGTTTAGCATCAATAGCCGAGTCGATATAGCCATGTCTGTCTGTCCGTCCGTCTTGTTTCCAGACTCATGTGATACATGTGTATTAAAAAATGTCGCCAGCCCATTTCCGCCCACACAAACTACGACAATC
Organism: Drosophila bifasciata; assembly: GCA_009664405.1. NCBI lineage: Eukaryota > Metazoa > Arthropoda > Insecta > Diptera > Drosophilidae > Drosophila > Drosophila bifasciata. The sequence goes on from WIOZ01000149.1 coordinate 1,022, forward strand.
TGTGGCGTCCAAAATTTTGAAGATAAAAAAAATTGGAAAATGCAGAATAATAGAGGAAGCCTATATCGGATCGGATCATTAGTATAGCCACAATGAAGAAAACCATTTTGAGTGGCATTGTCCTCTCTCACTCGTCTGTTTTGATTGTTTGTCTTTTCTGTCGCCTGGTACTCAGAGTCTATAAAAAGATAGAGCAACCAAACTTTTTAAATGTTAGAAACTCTACATAAATCAGAAGTTCACATTTAGACTGACTGAGTCGGGTATAAAAAGTAATTCCGCAGTAACTGCGACTTACAATGTTCCTTCTCGTTTTCTTCTGAGTTCGGCGACTTTTAAGTGGTTGAATATGAATAACGAACATATACTTAACGTGTGCTCAACACTAAACCGAACCAAATAATAACACCATAACAGTACAAACATAAAGAAAATACTGAAATGTGAAAAAGAAAAGTAAAAAACTAATGCCAAAACATATTTACAAAACTAGAATTAAGAACAGTCACCAAATTACCCTTCAAATATATATTTAAACCTTCAAGCACACAAAATCCCTTTTTGATCTATAAGACATAGACATATGTACCGTAATATATGTATATATAGCTGAAGGTCTCCGAAGACAGTGCAAATTTCTTATACTTAGATTATCAATAAGAATAAATAAATTTTAAAAAAAGATATACCTTATGGTTGGGATTACAAAAATCAGATTATTTATTGTTGTTTAAGCAATTTTCCCAAATGTCTTCACTACAATTAATAACAGTTTGTGGGGAAGATAATTTATGTTTCAAAAAAACCTTGAATCTGAGCTGGACTTACGGGACGGCAAAACGATTTTACACGATGCGCAAAATCTACAGAATTTAAGTTTTCAGTATTATCAAAAAAGTTTTTAAACATTTCTTCTAATTGATATTGAGTACAATAACCTATGTATTCCTTTTTAAATCAATTCTGCCTGGACGTATTAATGCGGGATCTAAGCGATCTAAATAGTTAGTTGTCATAAATACAATTCGAGCTTCTGTAGAACCAACCCCGTCCAAACAGTTTAACAATCCGCTAAATGTTATTCTATTAATGCCATCGTATGCTGATTTTTGTTGCAAAGTTAACTCCCGAGAAGCGAATGCTGCATCAATATCTTCAAGTAAAATTATGGTTTGTTCTGGTGCTACATTCAAAAGATGGTTAAGTCGATCATCGGTAAGGCCTCTTTCAGACAAATTCAACAAACAGACGCTATATTCCAATTCTCCTGCCAAAGAAGTTATGAAACTCGATTTTCCGCAACCTGGGGGTCCATAAAGCAGATATCCACGTCGATACGGAATCCCACGTTGAGTATACCAAAGTGAACTTTCAATAAAGTCTTTGCAGTCACCAATAATCTTTTCAGAGACTCCACGATCTAATACTACTGAGCCAATAGGACGACGTCGTCGGGGATGACCAAAAGGCCTCCATTCTGCCCCATAGCCGTATACAAAAGAGTTTTACCATCAGTTGCTTGTAAAGCCAAATAACGAGCTTCATCTAAAATATCAGAATAAATCTGTTTATTGCTTCCAAATGCAGTTAATGTCACCGATTCCCAAGGTACTCCCATGTGCATATCTAATGTTTGCTGTTCTCTAGTCCGCTCCACTTGAATCCAATTTCCTTTGTATTTAAATATGTGTTTTCCAATACTTGGTATAAAATCATAGCTTGTTTTAATTTTGCCATTATCGTTTTGGATAAAGTTTGTTTCTACACTTAAATGTTGAGTTTTGCGGGCTCCTTTAATTGTTATCCATTTTAATAGCCATTGATACGATTTATCTCTGCAGGGAACTTCTAAAGTTATCATCAAATGTCGACGAAACAGAATTATTCCCCCTTGAAGGCCTTTCCTTAATATTGCAGCACCAGCGCCGATTCCAAACAATCCAAAGCCAGCACCAAAATAAGGATTTGTTGATAAATTTGACAAAAGTTCGCTCCAGGCCATATCAACTAAAAAAAATTAAAAAAATTAAAACATATGTAATGAACCTTTAAGACTAGCTTTGTAAAAAATATGTATATAGTATATGTAATAATTGGCGGCGGCAAATGGCCAGTTAATAGAGATTAGGTTCAAAATAAATGAACAGCAACAGCTGATCCACCAAATAAAGTGGTCCCTAACTTTGACGTTATTAATAAAAAATTTTTAAATACTGGAAACCAGTCTGACCAAGTTTTCTTTTTCTTTGGTCCAATTCAAGCTCTATTTTTATACCCGTACTTGAAGAGTAAAAGGGTATATTGTATTTGTGGCAAAAGTGGCTGTGTGTAACATCGAGAAGGAATAATTTCCGACCCTATAAAGTATATATATTCTTAATCAGCATCAATAGCCGAGTCGATATAGCCCCTGTTTGTCCGTCCGTCTGTCTGTCCGTCTTGTTTGTCGCCCATTGCTCGAAGGCTAAAAAAGATAGAGCAACGAAATTATTTTTACATACTGATGTTATATCTCACTCCTAGAATTTTTTTAAAATTTCGCCCCGCCCACTTCCGCCCACAAAAGGACGCACAACTGTGGAGTCCACAATTTTGATGATAGCAGAAAATGAAAAATACAGAATTATAGAAAGACCATATCTATCAGGGGCTCAAATCTGAATCGGATCGGATCATTAGTATAGCCACAATAGAGAAAACCATTTCAAGAAACATCATTCCCTCTCTTTCGCACTCTCACAAAACGAGTCGTTTTGGTTTTTCGTATTTTTGTGTAGCCTGGATCTCAGAGACTATAAGAGGTAGAGCAACCAAACTTTCTGTCTAGACTCCTGTGATACCAAACCTGAACAACTGTATTTCAAAATTTCGCCCCGCCCCCTTCCAACCCCACAAAAGACGAAAGTCCAAAATTTTGAAGATAGAGAATAACGAAAAATGCAGTATCGTAGGGAATAATCATATCTACCAGATTCCCGAATGGTCCAGATCGGATCATTATTATAGCCACAATGATGAAATGAATTTTCAGCAGCGAGCTGCCCCACCCCCCGCTACACTCTTAACAAAAAATATACATTTTTTTTAGAGTTGATAGCCGCTACCGATTCTCTCACACTCACACACTGCTTACACGCTCTGCCTCGTGCAGTGGACGTGTGTTCTTGTGAGAACTGATGTAGATGTAGATGACAGATGCAGAAAACAAAGGTAAAATGTAAAAACTGATACAACAATTGTAAAATTCCACATAAATCACATGTGTACTGACTGAGTACGGGTATAAAAGCAGAGTCGCGTTTAAAGCGACTCGGAACGTTCTTTCTCCTTCATACTACAATTGCTTTTCACACATACCATGCAGTCTAAAGTGGATTTAAAAAAATGTTTGCTCCTTATAAGCATGATCTAAATTACTAATGGTGTTATGAAATTTGACTTTGCGAACTTTGCTGCGAAGAGAGAGAAAGCATGAGGCAAAATGCAAAATCAGTGGTCGAAACCGTCTCTACACACGTATCCAGGATTTCAGTCAAAAAACTGAAGAACTACTTGAGACAATCGTATGTTTTCCAGAGCCCACAGCCACCAAACCAGCCAAATTGTATCCGCAAAGTAAAACAATACATAAATTCTGCCGCAGCGCTGTTTCTACAGGCATTTCCCATAGAGCTATCTATATTTACATATTTAGCTATTTCCGTTTACGATGATGCTTACTCTACTGAAGGGCTCGTCACGGCCCTGTCTAGAGTGGATAGGAAAAGGCACAGTTGCTGCGCTGGCGCTTACGTACACGTGTATTAAGTTGGCAACAACACAATGTTCCAATGAACAACACATATTGACAAACTATGGTTTCAATACAATGTATACTAAATCACGGTCTCAAAAATGTAACACTGGAAGACTCTTTGATACTAGGGCAACTGAACTGAACGGAATAGGGAAAAACTGAACAAGTTAGTGAGACTGAATAACTAAGTGAACAACTGAACGAAAAAAGAGTGCACAAAAGAAGTGAAATACTATATTGTTCTCACTATTATAAGCAATCCAACATTAGTATATCCTTAGAACGTTGATATGCAAAGACTGCACAATCAGGTGGCCCATGCGACAACAAGCCGAAGCCTTTTACGCGCGGATCCCAGGCAGATACATAGCTCTCCTGCCGGCAACCGACCGAGGGGCGCTGCCGCAAGACGCACGACATGCAGGAAAGAAAGAAATAGTCCTAGCTCAAGGAAAATTAAAGCTAAACACAACTAAAAATAAAAAGAATGCAGAGATATAAAAGAATAATACTAATTACGAGATAGGATTGTTAGTATTAGTTATTTAAGAAGAGGAAGGGAATTAGGCGCAAGGTTCTCACGGTTTGGATAACACTCTCTATATATTTCTTTAACACTGGACTGAATATGCCGAAAGAGAAGGAGAACCAACTTGTGGAAATTTTTGTATAAAGTCGACCTAAGGAATATTTCACTTGGCTGACTTGAGACTTGGACTTGTGACATGGGCACAACGTTATTAGACTCGTTTAATCATTTCAAAAGATTGTGTACCGACCTGCCAAAACTTCAGAACTAAAGATGTACGGCTTTTACCAGGCTTCTGTAAATTAAATAACTTAAGAGGTAGGTATCTAAAAAGAGAGGAGGTTAGTTTTTGGATGGGTGGAAGTAGATTGGGAAGATAAGGAGGGAGAGTTATGGGAGCCATATTCTTCTTCTTAGCTTTGTACTCTTTCACTAGTGCTCCGGCGAAAATTTGGCAGATAAAATGGTGTCGAAACGATGGCGAGAGTAAAAGTATATATTTTATTGATAAGCATCAATAGCCAAATGGATAAAGCCATGTTTGACTGTTCGTCCATCTGTCCGTTTTGTTGAGCGCCTAGTGCTCAGACTGTAAGAGCTAGAGCAACAAAAGTTTTTATCCAGGCTCATGTGATATCTCACTGCTACAATTGTATTTCAAAATTTCGCCACGCCTCCTTCCATCCCACAAAAGACGAAAATCTGTGGAGTTTACATTTTTATGAAACAAAACGGAAAATAAAGTATTATATAGAAAGTCATACACAGGAAAGAGGCGTTGCGAAATTTTGCAATACACTTGTATTGAAGTGATATCACAGGCCTTAGTATAGAACCTTTGGTTTTTCTAGCTTTTTTAGTCTCCGAGATCTGAACGAACGGACACTGCGGTAAAGTGTAAGATAGAGCGCGAGGAAACGATACCTCTCCAAATGGATTTCTTAATTGGGGCTATAATAAATATCCGATCTGAAGCAGATTCGGCAGTCTGGTAGATATTGACTTTCTCTAGGATACTGCATTTCCCATTTTCTTTCTTCAAGATTGTGGACGCCAAGACGAAACAACAAGAAGACAACAAGACGAAAAGACGGACGAACGGACAAACAGACATGGCTGCATCGACGCAGCTATTGATGCTGTACTTTATAAGGTCGGAAACGTTTCCTTTCCCCTTAACTCCTCGCAGTCCCACCAAAGCGATAAGTTTTAGTATCGCGGCCAGCCCCTGACTGCACATCCCATGATGCAACTGCTTTTATAGGTTAGGTTAGGTTTATAGGGCTGCTCCACCGAAGTCGAGGTCACTCGGAGGCAAGAATTGCCCATTTTGATGCCCACACTCGTCATGGGATTACGTCCGGTGCCTAGGGGGAGCACCATCCCGAGGCCTCAACAAAGAGCATCAGCCTCTCTAAAGGCATGTTTGCCAGGCTAACCAAGTCCTCGTGAAAGGCGCTGCCGAGTATTCGGTGACGCCTTTCCATGAGTGCAGGACAGCCACAGAGAAGATGCTGGATGCTCTCTATTTTCTCCTCGTTCCTGCAGCTGCGGCAGAAGTCATGGTGGGGCAATCTGTACCTAGTGGCCATGTGGCCGATGACACAGTGCCCCGTTGTAACTCCGTCAGTGTTCGCACCTGACTCTTCCTGAAACCTAGGAGAGTCTTAGTGCGTTTAGGGTCATAGTGGGGCCAGAGCGAGCGTGAGATCTCACAGTTGGGTGTTGTGTTCCACCGTCTGTCTGATCTCGTTCTAGCTCGGCCCATCATCTGCGAGATGATGTCTCGTAGCGGCCTCCCTATTTCGCTGACTGCGTCCGCCAGTGGCTTAGCCGATCCATTTCTGGCACACTCGTCCGCACTCTCGTTGCCCGCGATGTCGGTGTGACCCGGGACCCACGTGAGTGTGATTGAGTGCGCCCTGATCCGGTTTAGCGCGTCCACCGTATCACGTACGAGTCTGCTCGTGGTCTTGCAGGAAACCAGGGCTTTTGATAGCAGCTTGACTGTCAACGCAGATTGCTATGTTCCTCGGAGGTATCTCCGCCTTAAATACACTGCACCAGTCTGGTAGTCTTAGGGATATGTTGGTTGCTAGTTCTTCAGAGAAGATTACAGCTCCTGTCCCTTCGACTGTCTTTTTGGTCCGTCAGTGAAGATGGAGAGCACGTTCTGCTCAAGGGCAGCGTTACGCATCCATTCCTCTCTGTCCGGTATGTGTCCTTTAAAATTTCTCTTCTATGAAAACTCCGAGACAAAGTCGTCGCTCCGTTCCACTTTCCTCCTTACAGAGTATTGTGGCGTGGCCATAAGGCGATGGCTTGAAGAAACCGCGCGGCTGAAAGCCTCACGGCACTTGTCTCAGCCTTGCACTTAAGGTGAAGTTCTATCGGCTCCAGGTCTAGCATGGTGTCCAGAGCAGCCAGTGGTGTGGATTTGAGAGATCCAGTGACCCCAAGGCATGCTGCCCGTTGGACTTTCCGGAGGTTCTCTAGGTGGGATTTGGTGTTGGCCGCTTCCCACCACACCAAGCTTCCGTACGTAAGAATGGGTCTTATTACCGCTGTATACATCCAATGGATGATGTGCGGTTGTAAGCCCCATGTTCGCCCAATGGTCTTCCTACAAATGTAGAAAGCAGCCATTGCCTTTTTTCTTCCTTTCCTCCGTGTTTCTCTTCCAGGAGAGTTTGGAGTCTAGGATGACACCAAGATACTTGGATTCGCTCGATAACTCAAGCGTCGTTCCACCAATTGCTGGTCGTTTGATGTTTGGTATCTTATATTTTCGTGAGAACAACACCAGTTCCGTATTTTGGGGATTAACCCCCAGACCGTTTTGGTGTGCCCAGCTCGCGGTCGTTACCAGTGCAGATTCCAGAAGATCACTGATTGTAGTGTAACTGAAATGTAACTGCTTTTATGAAACACAATATAAAAGCCGTCGGCATAAAGGTGGATAAATTCAATTTTTGTATGCCAGAGAGATAGCTTCTTTCAAAATAGGCGTCTCCCCGACTCAATTTGGGACGAGTTGGGACCCCATAACTCTCCCTTACCAAAGTCAGACCAGTACTCCATCTCCATCCTCATCTTCGGGCTCTGCTTCCACCCATTGCTATGCATTGATAGTTTCACATCATTGACCCACGCTTTTGTGTTTACCGAGACCTGGCTAAAGCCGAACACATCCTTAGTTCCATAATTTTTGGCAGGTCGGTACATAATCTTTAGGAATGACCGTTTGTCTCGACGTGGAGGACCCCTCCTTATTGCAGTGCCCTGTCCTCTCTGGAAGTTGCGGGAGTTTGGTTAGGATTCCCGAGTGGCCGACCGCGGAGGCAAAGCAAGATACTTGGCTCGGTTGCTGAAAACTAGCGGTTCTCCACATAGTTTTGGTGGGGTAAGTGTTGGAACCTTGTACTTCCTGGTGTATAGTACTAGTTTCGTCTGAAATGGGTTAGCACCTAGCCCCTCATTTGGCTGCCTATTGTGACAGCTTTATGAGAGTGCTTGTCATGCAGGCACAGACTCTAGTCTGTTCCGTCTCAAATCAACCATGTGTAAAAATTCCTTAGGTCGATTGCTTGATCTGTGGATTGTCTCGGATCCGACCATAGCATCGCTAGCCCAAGCCCTTCCGCTCAGTATACCTGAAGACTCCTACCATGCGAAATTCGGCGTATTGGTCGATATTATACAGCCCAAAGACAATATAATAGTATAATGAGTAACGATTAAACATTTGATTGTCCACAGTCAACCAAAATTTCTGGGGAAAATCTGTTATCGGGGTGGCTGCCAAGAAGAGCGATATCGCGCCTGGTAAGCGCCTTGTGACCGGGGAAACCCCGTCAGCCTCGGCAGGCGACAGTACTGAAGCAGAGGTTAGGAAGCCATCCTACCAAGACAGAAGGCGCGCTGCCTTCATCCTAGCCAACGATGATCCGGATTTCAAGTCAACAGCGAAGGGGATTGAGGAGAGGCTCGGGGCCAGCTCAGTCATCCCGGACTTTCAGCCAGCCAAAGCCGTAAAGGGAGCAGCCAAATCCCAAAATAAGAGGCAAAGCTCGGCGGAGGACCCCGCTGCACAGATAGGCCAAGTCCGGCAAGCCAAGCGGGCGAAATCACATCCGACAAACAAATTGTTTGCGGAGGTGGCGATGGGCAAAACCCTTGACAAGCGCACCATGAAAGGAAATGTCCCTTGCCGGAAAAGATCCTCAAGGTTCTCCAGTTCTACAACCCCCAACTTCCTACAGCCGATTGAAAGGTGGGAAAGATCGAGGAGTCTTTGGAGATTCTGGATAAGTCGGCCGGGGTAGTGGACTATGAATACAAGCAGGTGACAAAGCTCCCTGCAAAAACGACTTCAAGGGCAGGCAAGCGGAGGTCCAGCCAGACATTGAACTGCCAGAGGTCCCGGAAGCGGGTAGAAAACCCGAGGCGTCAGACGTAGCGTCGGTGATATCTTACGATATCCTGGACCGCTACCAGTACGATGCGAACGACCTACATATGAGTCTTGGATGCATCGATGTCGGGGAGGACGTGGAGTGCCCGAGACCGATGCCGAAAACACAATGGTGGAGGCGAGTCTTAGGAATAACCCTAACACTCCTGCAAATATACCTCCACCAAACAGCGGATGCTGCCGTACTGATCCACATAGCCGACATTGTCTTCATTCAGGAGCCCTGGATCCTTGGAAACAGGTTCTCCGGTCTGAGGACAAGTAAAACACGAACCTACATTCTTGCAAAAAGAGAACTGCACTTATTTTTGCTCCTAAATTTCAGCCATGAAGATCACACAGCGGTGAGCCTCGAAGGTCAGGAGAGCTCAATTAGGATTTGCTTCACATACATGGGTCACGACCAACCGGACCCTCCTCCACATGCGCCCTTAAGAGCGGTCATCGCAGACTGCTAGGCCAAAACACCGGTATAATTGTGGGATAAGGCAACAACGCTCACCACAGTCAGTGGGGAAAACTGACATAAATGATCGGTGTGATTTCCTTTTCCGCTACTTACTGACCACTCAGATGGTCATCTTAAACCCGGGATGTGATCCCACCTTTATTATTAAAAATCGCATTGAGGTCCTCTACCACACGCTTGCCTCTCATACGATACAGAACAAGACTTACAGAACACTCCTTATCGGACCACAGGTAGGTCGAAACTGTTTTCTCATTCTCCATACCGAGTGCAGTCCGATTACGGTACCTTAGGCGGACAAACTGGACCCGCTATTGGGGCTTCCTTTGCCAAACACTCCAAGAGTTAAGCAGAACGGAACCGAATACGAGGTACAATCTACAACAAATAATTCAGGAAAGCCAGACGCGCCTCATGGCGTAACTTCACTGAAATCGAGAGCAACTCCGAAACTTCGCGCTTACGCAAAATACTCTCGAAGTCAACTTCAACTTTAATTTATCTGAAGAAAGCCGATCAATCTTGGACAATCTTGAATTGATAACCTTCTCCTCAACACACACTTCCCATGCTGCGCAGCATACAGACCAACATACAGAGCGCCTCTTTCCATTGCCTCAAGTTCCATTCAGAACCTGTAAAGACAGTAGAATATATCCTGGGATTTTAAAAGCTTCAAGCCTTACAAATCCGCCGGAACAGATGCCATCATCCCAGGACAACTGAACCACCCTGCACAAAGAGCCATAAACTGGCTCAATCTTATTTACAAGGGGGAAATATTCCGGAAGCATGGTTTCCGGCCAAAGTTTTTTTTATACCCAAGGAAGGCAAGCAGTCGCACACTGCCCCGAAAGACATCAGACCCATAAGTCTATGGACCCATAAGGCGATGGAACGGCTTTCAGGGGTGCATTTCAGGGCGGCAATATTGCCGAATCAAATCTCTGATTCTCACCACGCCGCGTGGTAGCGTATGCTGATTATCTGAGAAATGTTCACATACCCTGTGCGATTGCATGGCAAGCACCCTCATAAAACTGTCAAAATGGGCAGACAAATGCTAACACGTCTAAAACGGAACCAGTACTATTCACCAGGAAATACAAGATTCCAACACTTACTCCCCCAAAACTCTGCGAAGAGTCGCTAGTTTTAAGCAACAATGCCAAGTATTTTAGACAGTTCCTTAACAGGAAGCTCAACTGGCAAATGAGCATAGGCCACAGTGGCCCTCTACACCTGCAGAAAAACCATCGGACTTAAATGGGGAATGACTCCGTATATAGTCCGGTGGCTTTATACCGAATTTGTTGTCTGGTGGCCATCCCTGGACAAGAAAACATGTCTTAACAAACTCAGCAGAGTTCCACGAAGGGCAGAGTTATGCGTAACGGGCAGACGAATTTTCTGAGTCGAAGTGCCAACCATGATTTCGTGTGGTTTTGAATTAATTTTTCATATTATTGTCTTTAGCTTACGATTCGCAAAATATTGTAACCAAAATTCAGTTCTGTACCAGTACCAAGAGATCACAAAGCCTTTTTAAATACATTGCTCTGGCATTTGCCGTAAAACTAAATCATCGGAAAGCCTTAGCGATCCCAACATAATCTTCAGCACATTGCGACCGAAGTAACAAATTCCAAAGCACCCGCCAGCAAAGACGTGACTCGTACGCAGGCGAATGCATAATTCATATAACGATACATCTCTTGTTGATTTTAGAGTATGGCTCTTGTGTATTCCCTCAGTACGTGAGGTGCTCCGTGATCTAAAATTCGATGAAGATGTAAGAGTGCCATGTTACTCTCGTGGATTGCTTTTAATAAACCTTGTCTTGATTTGGTATCACAGGAGTCTGGACAGAAATTTGGTTGCTCTAGCTCTTATAGAGTCTGATCCAGGCGACAAAAAATACGAATAACCTAAACGACTCGTTTTTGTGAGAGCGCGAGAGGGAACTAATGATCCGATCCCATTCAAATTCGGGTCTCTGATAGAAATGAGCTTTTTCTATGATCCTGAATTTTTAGTTTTCTGTTATCTGTTTTCTGTGGGCGAGGTGAAATTTTGAAACACGCTTCTAGGAGTGAGATATCACATCAGTCTGGAAACAAAATCTGGGTGCCCTAGCTCTTCCTAACCTAATCTTCCTTTTCAGTACGTGTATAAAAACGAAAAATTCAGTATTGTAGAGAATGACCATATCTACCAGATTGCCGATCTTGTTCAGATCGGATCATTATTGTAGCCACAATGATGAAATGAATTTTCAGTTTTGAAAAGTGATGTAGATGTAAATGACAGATGCAGAAAAATATGTAATATGTAAAAATGATAAAATATTTTAAAATTCCACATATGTAAATCACATGTGTACTATCTGAGTACGGGTATGAAATTAGTGTCGCGTTAACGGGGCGACTCCATAAGTTCTTTCTCGTTATACCCGTACTCGAAGAGTAAAATGGTATATTGTATTTGTGGTAAAAGTGAATGTGTGTAACATAGAGAAGGAATAATTTCAGACCCTATAAAGTATATATATTCTTAATAAGCATCAACAGCCGAGTCAATATAGCCCTATCTGTCCGTCTCGTCTCGCTGTCTGTCCGTCTTGTTTGTCGCCCATTGCTCGGAGGCTATCAAAGATAGAGCAACCAAATTTTTCCAGACTAATGTGTTCTCTCACTCCTAGAAAAGTGTTTAAAAATTTCGCCCCGCCCACTTCCACCCCCACAAAGGGCGAACATCTGTGGCGTTCACAATTTTGAAGATAACACAAAAACTAAACGAGAAAAGAACGTACGGAGTCGCTGTGAACGCGACTCTACTTTTTATACCCGTACTCAGTCAGTACACATGTGATTTATGTGGAATTTTAAAATGTTGTATCAGTTTTACATTTTAAATTTTTTGCTACATCTGTCATCTACATCTACATAACTTCTCACAACAACACACGTACACTGCACGAGGCAGAATGTGTGAGAAGTTTGTGAGCGAGAGAGAGAATCTGTAGCGACGATCACAATAAATAATTTACGTTGCGTGGGGAAGGGGGAAATCTCTGCTGAAAACTCATTTTATCATTGTGGCTATAATAATGATCCGATCTGAACCAAATTCAAGAATCTGGTAGATATGGTCATTCTCCACGATACTGCATTTCTTTTTTTCTTTTTTTCTATCTTCAAAATCGTGGACTTTCGTCTTTTGTTGGTGCGGAAGGGGGCGTGGCGAAATTTTGAAATACACTTCTCCAGGTTTGGTAGCACAGGAGTCTAGACAGAAAGTTTGGTTGCTTTGGAGAAAGACCATATCTATCAGGGGCCCGAATCTGAATCGGATCGGATCTTTATTATAGCCACAATTGAGAAAACCATTTCGAGAAAGTTCATTCCCTCTCTTTCGCACTCACACAAAAACGAGTCGATTTGGTTTTTTCGTAGAAATGAACGCCTGGATCTCAGAGACTATAAAAGCTAGAGCAACCAAACTTTCTGTCAAACCAAGACAAGTTTATTTAAAAATTTCGCCACGCCCCCTTCGGGGGCAGTATCGTAGGGAATGATTATATCTACCAGATTCCCGAATTTGGTCCAGATCGGATCATTATGGATTTTCGTCTGTTAGGGGGCGAAGGGGCGGGGCGAAATTTTGAAATACATTTTGTTTCGGTTTGGTATCACAGGAGTGTGGACAGAAAAGTTTGGTTGCTCTGGCTCTTATAGTCTCTGAGATCCAAATAACTAAACAAAATAAAAAACCAAATCGACACGTTTTTGTGTGAGTGCGAGCGAAGTTTTTCCGTATTGTTTTCTCTATTGTGGCTATGAATGATCCGATCCGATTCATATTTGGGCCCCTGATAGATATGGTCTTACTCTATGATTCTGCATTTTTAGTTTTCTGTTCTTTTTAAAATTGTGGACGCCACAGATGTGCGCCCTTTGTGGGGCGGAAGTGGGCGGGGCGAAATTTTGAAACAGTTTTCTATGAGTGAGATATCACATCAGACTGGATAACAAATTTGGTTGCTCTAGCTCTTATAGCCTTCGAGCAATGGGCGACAAACAAGACGGACAGACAGACAGACGGACGGACAGACAGGGCTATATCGACTCGGCTATTGATGCTGATCAATAATATATATACTTTATAGGGTCGGAAATTATTCCTTCTCTATGTTACACACATCCACTTCTACCACAAATACAATATACCCTTTTACTCTTCGAGTACGGGTATAAAAACTGATACATTTGAAAATTCCATATAAATCACATGTGTACTGACTGAGTACGGGTATAAAAGTAGAGTCGCGTTCACACCGACTCCGTACGTTCTTTCTCGTTTTAGTTGTATTTAGCTATAATTTTCCTCGAGCATTATGCCTTTTTTTCCTGCGTGTTCACGATCTCTTCGGTACTTGCCCCTCGGTCGGTTGGAGGCAGGAGAGCTGTGTATCTGCCTGGGATCCGCGCATAAAAGGCTTCGGCTTGTTGTCGCATGGGCCACCTGATTCTGCAGTCTTTGCATATCAACGTTCTAAGGATATACTATTGTTGGATTGCTCATAATAGTGTGAACAATATAGTATTTCACTTCTTTTGTGCACTCTTGTTTAGTTCAGTTGTTTACTTAGTTCTCTTATTCAGTCTCACTCACTTGTTCAATTTTTCCCTATTCCGTTCAGCTCAGTTGCCATAGTATCAAAGAGTCTTCCAGTGTTAAATTTATGACACCGTAATTTAGTATAAATTGGATTGAAACCATAATTTTTGTTAACATGTTTTGTTCATTGTGTTGGAACATTGTGTTGTTGTAGTTGTAGCCAACTACAGCTGGCGCTGTAGCTCTATGGGAAATGCCTTTTGAAACAGCGCTGCGGCAGAATTTATGTATTGTTTTACTTTGCGGATACAATTTGGCTGGCTTTATGGCTGTGGGCTCTGGAAAACATACGTTTGTCTCAAGTAGCTCGTCAGTTTTTCGACTGAAATCCCGGTTACGTATTCCTTTGTCCCTTCTGCTGTGTAGATTATTCATTGCATGAACCGTTTCGGTTCTTGTGTGCGGATTCTAATTCCCTTTACCATATAATACCGACCCCTCGGTCGGTTGGGCCGGAGGAGGGCTGCGTATCTGCCTGAGATCCGCTCGTAACAGGCTACGGCTTGGTGTGGCATGGGCTACTTGATGGTGCAGTCATTGCACATCAACGTCCTAAAGGAAACGAAAAAATATGACATTCAAGCTTGCTGACTCATTGCAAAAGCCTAGATAATTATTCAAAAATAGTGCTTGTTCTTCAACTTAACGGTGGACGTCTTTAGAGACCGGGTACAAACACTAATTTGGCGTTGTATGCTATCTCTCTTGCAGCAAAGTTTGATGCCTGTCAACACCTCTTGTAGGTATGGAACGTATTCCGCGACACTAAATTGTAATATGGCTTATATTAATAAAAAAAAATTCATATTTTTTTTTTTTGAATTTATTGTTTATCTAGACAGCGAAACAGTTCTTTGTTGACTTTTGTCAGCAACCGTATACATATGTACGTACATACATGCATACAATACAAACTGTTTCGTTCAATCCCTATGCATTTAAGTAATTATGTAATAACTGTTCATACGTATTTTAATATGGATTTCAGTGATTTTTTTTTTTCAGTGAAAAGAATTTTAGTATATTTAAGTTGTTTGGGAGTTCGGGAATTAATACAATAGAACGTAAGAAATTATTGGCATACCCCACGAAAAGAAAATCGAGCAGGTCACTACAATCGATATTGCTTTTGTATTACATATGGTATATAAATAGCTTTAATTAGGAACGGTGCAAAATGAAAACGATATTTTGACATACAATTTTGTGATTTCTTCGGCACGACAGAAATGCAACCATTCCGTTTGGTCACTGCATAACAGCTTGTTAAAACACTAGACAATCAATATATCTCAATCGCCAACATTTACGACCAAGTCAAAAATTCTCGGCATTTCGCTGCGAGAGAGTGACAACTTCTCGTTCTCCAGCCCAAGTTTCTACACTGTTAAAAATCTCAGGGGACTTAAAAGATAAAGAGACTATAAAGATCAGTGGTAGAAAATTCTCATGGTAAGAACAGTGATGACTTGCTCTCTAATGCAAAACGCAGCGTATTAAACAATGTGTACTGAGGACATTCTGGTGAAACGGAGGAAATCTTTTACAGATGTGAAACACCGATTCACACTGGCACCAGTGGCGAACATATTATTTCACACTATGAATATATTGTGTGCAAATTTTGAGGTAACTCAAGTTTTACCGCAATGAGCTATTTTTTTGAATGCTTTAATTAGATACGAGAAGGAACGTGTGGTGTCGCCGTTACGCGACACTTCTTTTATTCCCGTACTCAGTCGGTAATCTCTCAGTTTTTACATTTTGGTGCTGCATCTGACAACAACATCTACATCAGTTCTAACAACAACACACGTACCGCGCTGAGAGAATCGGTAGCGGCTATCAATCCTAAAAGTCGCTTTTGTTGCGAACGGTGGGGGGGCTCGCTGCCAAAAATTCATATCATCATTGCGATATCATGATTTAATAATGATCCGATCTGAACCAAATTCGGGAATCTGGTAGATATGGTCAATCTCCACGATACTCCATTTTTCGTTTTTTTCTATCTTCAAAATTGCGGATTTTCGTCTTTTGGGTTGGCGTGAGTGGGAGTGGCAAAATGTTGAAATGAACTTGCACTGAAGTGATATCACAGGAGTATGGACTAACATTTGGTTGCTCTAGCTCTTATAGTCTCTGAGATCCAGGGGCTAATTTGTACGAAAGGGCAAAGTCGGCACGCTTATGTGAGAGAGAACGATGCCTTTCGAAATGATTTTCTCCGTTGTGTGGTCGGCACACTTCAACCCCCACAAAGGGCACACATCTGTGGCACACATCCACAATTTTGAAGATAACAGAAAAATAAATAAATAAATGCAGGAACATAGAGAAAGCCCATATCTATCAGAGGATCGAACTGGAATCGGATCGGATCATTAGTATAGTCACAACGGCGAAAATCATTTCGAAAGGCATCGTTTCCTCTCGCTCTCTCTCACACAATTACGAGTCGATTTGGTTCTTCGTATTCTGTGTCGCCAGGATCTCAGAGACAATAAGAGCTAGAGAGCTAACCCTCTGCACACTGAGCCCATCCCGGGGGAATGGTTGGAATTTTTGAAAGATGTGAAACACCGATTCACATTGGCACCATCCACCATCCACCATCCATGAGAAACCATCCATCCGGTGAAAATTTGTTTACGTTTGTAATTAAAATGAATTTAAATGACATTGCAATGGTTGTAAATGTGATTCAGCAGCAAAACATATTCTTGCACAAGCTAATCATGTTGCTGGACATGGATGATGATGATGAGGACAACTTTGACGAGGAGGAGATAATAGAATGGATATCTGTTTTGAAAACACTGAAGCCAGGAAGGTTGTGGTCATTTGTAAGCACTCACTACTACTAAATGACACCAAAGGATAGCCATCATAAAAACAATAGTGCCATTATATTGTGCTGTTGTATTTTGCACAATATGTTAAACATGCACAACAGCTCAATTAATGAAAGTTGGGAACTTATTTTAAGTGAGCAGAGAGAACAACCCCATCGCAGCAATATTTCTGCTGATTATAATCATTCAGCAGAACATATACGATCTGCAATTGCAACATATTGTGTAAATAGAATAAATTTAAATAGTTAGTTTTAATCATTTATTAAAATTACTTAAATTTAAACTGACAAGAAACTTATTATAACTACTGCTGTTTGTTTTCTCTTAAAATTGCATAAAATCCGTTTGAAACGTCGTCTGGGTGCGGATCAGCTCCTCGAGGAGATCCTCCTGTTTTGTGAGATCTGATGGGTTTTTTGTTGTTGTTTTTTTAATATATTCCTGTCTGTCATTGTTTACATTTTCGTGGAGAATTCCGATTTTTTTGTTGTGAATGTCAAATATTTATGGTTGCATTTGACAATTATCGAAAAAATACCGCACAGAAACGTGCGAATTAGGAACATCCCAGATGGATGGTGGAATAACTGGGAAATTTTCGGAACGGCAAAACCTTACGGACCATCCCCGAAATGGATGGTGGATGGTGGATGGTCGTCAGTGTGAAAAGGCTATTAGTGTCACAACGCAGAAAATCATTTGGAAAAGCATTGTTCCCTCTCGTTCGCTCTCTCGCTAAAACGCTTTGGTTTTTCGTATTTTGTGTCGCCTGGATCTCAGAGACTATAACAGCTAGACCAACCAAGACAAGTGTCTTTTAAAATTTCGCCCCGCCTCCTTCCGACAACACAATAGACGAAAGTCCAAACTTTTAAAGATGAAAGAAACACTCTTCTAGGGTGAGATAACACATCAGTCTGGAAAAAAAATTTGGTTGATCTAGATCTTATAGCCTTCGAGCAATGGGCGACAAACAAGACGGACAGACAGACAGAGGGACACACAGACAGACAGACGGACGGACAGACATAACTATTGATGCTGATAAAGAATATATATACTTTATAGGGTCGGAAATGATTCCATCTCTATGCTACAAACATCCACTTTTACCACAAATACAATATACCCTTTTACTCATGAAGTACGGGTATAAAAAACGAAAAAGGCAGTTGCGTCAAGAAAGACCATATCCAACAGATTGCCGAATCTTCAGATCGGATCATTATTGTAGCCACAATGATGATATGAATTTTCAGCAACTAGCTGCCCACCCTTCAGCCCACAGTGGTTGCGCCCATAGGCCATAGTTTCAAAAATCCATCAAAACATATTTAGTCAAAATGTAAAGAGTTTGTCTATAAATTGTCCAAATTTTTGTATGGAAAACCGGTTTTTTCTGCAAATCTAACGGGACTTTCTAAAAATAGAATGCAAAGCGTGAACACGTGTTCAATTTTGCAGCGCAACTGCGTTAAGTTAGCTTTTCGTCAAAGCAAAAGTGAATTTCAAAGTGGTCAGGCGTTCGCAAAAGTTCTCCAAATTTAATTATTTAAAATGAATTTTAAATTTGAAGGTGTTTACTTTAATAAATTGTTATTATAAATTTGATATGACTGATTAAATATTTTTTGTGTCTTTTAGATCGATTTAACCTTTTTTGTGTATTTGGTGAACGTCTTTTTCATGTTTTGTTAGAGTTTTAGTTATGATCCGACAAAATCTCACAATTCGTTTGTATGTCATTGTGTTTGTCTTACTTTGAAGGTAATAATGCTTTAAAATTAGCTGCAGAAAATTGCAGATGCTTGTGTAATCGTAAATATACTAACGACGTCTAACGTTTTCCAAGAATATGTTTTTTTCTAATGTGCTGTTGCTTTGTCTTCGTTTCTCGTGTTTGTAATGTTCTTACTAACCTATTTGTATCATTTTTATTTATTAATTTCATTGGAATTTACTTTTTAGGCGTTTCTCATAAGTTAGTCTTTTTGCACGCCAACATATTTTTAATCTATGGTGCGCAGAAAATGGAACCAAAGCTGAAAAATTGAAAAAAATTATCGAAGTTTTGCAAGAGCATATTGAAAACAACGGTAACACTCCCGAGCTAAGCCAACTACCCAAATGTATTAAGTATATATGTAACAGAATTAATACTTTTTGGGATAGTTACAAACGGAAAAAAGCTTCAATTATGCAATATAAATCTGGTTGGCTGAATGAAATGGAAACAATTGTATTAAGCTGTGCCCACGAGGTGTCGCAACCAACACAAGAAAGTGCTGATCTTGGACGACCGAAAATTGAATATTTAGAAAGCAGCATACTAGGAAAATATCTCGAATTGCAACAAACACCGATTTAATAAATAGACTACTTTTTTCTTCCGATCCCTTTATTACGGGACTAAGGAAATTGCCATGCAAATACAAATCAAATTTAATGAAGTCTGCATTAGAATTGTTAGAAGATTAGATTATGTTAGTTTAATTATTATTTCTTATTTTTGTTTGATTTAGTTAATATTTTTCACGCTTTTGTTATGACTCCTATTTTGTTTTTATAAAAGTTTGTTATTGTTATAATAAAATGGCTAATGTTTGAATCTGGTATTTAATTTTGTTTGCAATTAATCTCGATTTTGGCTAAAAACGCCCGAGTTATTTAAACTCATTACTTATGCAGAAATATTAGATTTCATTTCAATATAAAATAAATAAAAAATAAAATAAAATTCAAAATAAAATAAATCAAAAAAAAAATTGCATACTAAATGCTTATTTCGAACCGATCGTTCCTATGGCAGCTATATGATACAGACGTACGATATGGCCAATTTTTTTGTATTATATTCTAAATATTTTTCTACAATTTTGGTAAAAATTTCGTTACAATATAACAACTGAAGTACTTATGGCCGCGGCTCCATACAAGCCCAACCACTGTGCAGCCGTGCAGTGTTGTTTTGAAAAGTGATGTAGATGACAGACGCAGAAAGTATTTTCAAATTCCACATATGTATATGTGTAAATCACATGTGTACTGACTGAGTACGGGTATAAAAGAAGTGTCGCTTTAACTTTATCTTCAAAATTTTGGACGCCACAACTGTGCGTCATTTCGAAAAACACCTCTAGAAGTGAGATACCACATCAGACTGGAAACATTTGGTTGTTCTAGCTCGGACGGACGGACAGACAAACAGACAGACGGACAGACATGGCTATATCGACTCGGCTATTGATGCTGATCAAGAATATGCGTTCTTTATGGGTTCGGAAACGATTCCTCTATGTTACACATCCCCTTTTACCACAAATACAATATACCCTTTTACTCTTCGAATAAATGTAAACATATATTCCTGAGCTGTGTATCGGCTGTATCAGTCCATATGGACTGAAGAAAGGTAAAACTTTTAACCAATTTTGCAAAGATAAGACGACAAAATATAGAATTCAAGCTAACAGAGGTATTTAGAAAGAGAGGAAAAGGTTTTCCAATTTTAATAATATTAGTCCTTAGACTTACACAAAACCCCTTAAATTCTCAAGTAAAAATCTAATATTAGTTATGGCCCCAATTTTATTTTTTCACCGGGCTCTTGGCCACATAACTACGCTTCTGTGTGGGACCTGAGCTTTGGGACCTCCTAAGGTCGAGAGCATCGGTAAGTCGGACGGTTTTGCAACTACGTAGATATGCCACTGAACCCAATACTCGGTATACTCCTTCGGCCCTTTCGTATTAATATTCAGTCTCAAATTTATTATATATTAAACATTAAATAAATTTAATTGATTAGTTAATTTCTTAAGCAAACAAACAGTTCTTTGTTAACAAAAAATGTCGATATCGATAAGTGGACATGGGTTAAAGTTGTCTTATATCCCTTAATTCACGAATTTCTGTTTAATATAATGCGATTGTCAACACGAATGTAATATTATACCAAGAGGAGCATCGCAATGCCGTTTTTGAATGAACCGCTTTCATAATTTATATTGTAATTGTAAGATTTTGGCCAGAATCCAGGCATGGCATATGGAAATATTATTGACAGTGATGTTCTGTGTTACATATTATCCGATCCAAAATGACTATATTCTCTAAAGGAGTAATGAAAAGTTAATTTTTAATTCCATAGTTTCAAAATCTTCAATTAATGCTGCTGATATATTTTTATTGGTTTTTTGCCATATCTATTTCTTTAAAATATTACTTGTCATCTTGTACGCATTTATTCTTAAAACTATGGTAAGCTATAAATTTTATAAAGTGATTTTTATTAAAATTTTTTTTTAGTTTCGAAACCAGTATGATAGTGATGTTACAGTATGGAGTCCGCAAGGACGATTGCATCAAGTCGAGTACGCAATGGAAGCGGTTAAACTTGGTACTGCAACTGTTGGCTTAAAAAATCAAGATTCTGCTGTTCTGGTTGCGCTTTGCAAACCATCATCTGAGCTTTCAGCATCTCAGCGTAAGATTATCCCAATTGATGATCACTTGGGAATATCCATCGCTGGCATAACTGCTGATGCTCGTGTGATTAGCAGGTACTTGCGATCTGAGTGCTTAAGTTACAAGCATTCTTACGGCTCGGCTTATCCGGTATCTCGATTGATAACAAATCTTGGTAATAAGATGCAAACGACCACACAACGATACGATCGACGTCCGTACGGAGTGGGTCTGCTTGTTGGCGGCTATGATGAAAAGGGGCCTCATATATATCAAGTCACACCATCTGCGACTTTTTATAATTGCAAAGCAAATTCTATCGGGTCTCGCTCACAAAGTGCACGTACTTATTTAGAAAATAAACTAAGCACATTTTTAAACTGTTCGAATGATGAAATGATATGCCATGGAATACTTGCGATTGATGGCTCCTTGCCCAAAGATGAACTTCAGAGCAAAAATGATAGTGCATCTAAATTGGTATGATTCTTGCACATAACTCCATCTTTAGTTGATACTTATTAACAATTGTTACAGAATATCACAATTGCCATTGTCGGCAAAAATCAGCCGTTTAAAATACTTAACGAAGAAGAGAACGAGCATTATCTAAAAATGGCTAAGGAGATGGGTGCTCCCGATGAGCAACTCAGGTCAGTTGATGAAGATGAAGGCCCACAAAACCCAGATCAACCAGACTCTGGACCAAGAGACCCAGACGTAGCTGTCGCAACGGTGGAATAGAATAAGATAACGTTTTGATTTTTACGAGCATATATATGTAAAAAATAAAATAAAAAAGTCGGTGAATGAACCTAAAAATATCATTAATATATCCGTCGTATTTTGGTTTTGGGACGGATCGATAATTTAGACTCGGTAAAAACTAAAACTCATTAAACATAAACAAAAATCTGTGGCACCCACAGCCATATCTATCAGATTTCCGAATTTGATTGAAATCGAGTCATTATTATAGCCAGAATGAAGAAATAAATTATCAGCTGCTAAACCCCTCCCCAGCAGCCAATGTTCGCAACAATGTTCTGCTTTTATTCAATCCTCAGTCCGTTTTTATACCTGTACTCGAAGAGTAAAAGGGTATATTGTATTTGTGGTATTTGCTGTCTGTCCGTCTAGTTTGACGCCTATTGCTCGGAGACTATAAGAGCTAGAGCAACCCAATTTTTTTTCCAGACTGATGTTATATCTCACTCCTAGAAAAATTTCGCCCCGCCCACTTCCGCCCCCACAAAGGGGGTCCACAATTTTGAATATAACAAAAACAAAAAATCCAGAATCATAGGGAAAGACCATTATCTATCAGGGGCCCAAATCTGAAACGGATCGGATCATTAATATAGCCACAATAGAGAAAAACATACGAAAAACTTCGCTCCCTCTCTTTCGCACTCACACAAAAACGCGGCGAGCGCGACTACTTTTATACCCGTACTCAGTCAGTACACATGTGATTTATGTGGAAAAATTTTCAAATCTGAGATCCAGGCGTTCATTTTTACGAAAAACCAAATCGACTCGATTTTTGTGAGTGCGAAAGAGAGGGAACGAAGTTTTTTCGTACATTTTATTGTGGCTATATTTTTCCGATTCAGATTTGCATCTGTCATCTATGATTCTTTTTTTAGTTTTTGTTAAACTAAAATGGCCGCCACAGATGTGCGCCCTTTGGGGGGATGCGGAAGTGGGCGAACAATTTTGAAACACGTAGTGAGATGCACGAGACTGGATAAAGAGTCTGTGAGCTCTTATAGCCTTGTGAGCAATGGACGACAAACAAGACGGAGAATCTGCAAATGACAATTAACCTCAATAAATCGAACGCGTTTTACTTTTTATACCCGTACTCAGTGATATATGTGGAATTTTAAAATGTTTTATCAGTTTTTACATTTTACATTTTTTGCTACATCTACATCAGACGTACACTGCACGAGGCAGCATGTTTGAGCGTGAGTGTGCGTGTGAGAGAAGCTGCAGCAACAATCAACCCCAATAATTGACTTACTCTGCAAGAGGAGTGGGGGATTGCTGCTGAAAACCAAATCCGATCGGGAATCTGGTAGATATGGTCATTCACTACAAAACTGCATTTTTATTTTTTTTCTATCTTCAAAATTGTGGATTTTTGTCTTTTTGGGGGCGGAAGGGGGCGGGGCGAAATTTTGAAATACACTTGTTCAGGTTTGGTATCACAGGAGTCTTGGCAAAAGTTTGGTTGCTCTAGCTCTTATAGTCTCTGAGATCCAGGCGTTCATTTTACGAAAAACCAAATCAACTCGATTTTTTGTGTGAGTGCGAAAGGGAGGGAGCGAAGTTTTTGCGTATATTTGCCTCTATTGTGGCTATATTAATGATCCGATCCGATTCAGATTTGGGCCCCTGATAGATATGGGCTGTCTCTATGATTCTGCATTTTTAGTTTTTGTTATTTTTAAAATTGTGGCCGCCAAAGATGTGCGCCCTTTGTGGGGGCGGAAGTGGGCGGGGTAAAATTTTTAAAACATTTTTCTAGGAGTGAAATACCACATCAGACTGGAAAAAAGTTTGGTTGCTCGCTCTTATACGGAGAGCAACGGGCGACAAACAAGACGGACGGACGGATTGACAGACGGACGGACGGAAAGACAAAAGACGGACGGTTGAGAAGGACCATATCGACTCGGCTATTGATGCTGATCAAGAATATATATACTTTATATGGTCGGAAATGAATTTTCTCTATGCCAAACATCCAGCCTTTTACCACAAATACAATATACCCTTTTAGATGACAGATACGGGTAAAAAAAATTGTTTAAATGTTGCTACACTTGAATTAAAAAGTATGAGACTAGTCATATTTTTGCAACTTCACCTATAGTTTTAAGAATACTATCATCTCTATACCATTCTACCATCTTTATGTTCACGAAACTGAATGTTATCGTATAAGATTTGTGAAATGCCTAAGGAATATAAGCAGAAGTGCAGCGATGCTAGTCGCCATGGCAAGAGAAAATGGGGATCATTTGGGAAAATTAATAAGCACACGAGTTCAACGCATCAAACATTTTGCCTATTAAAATGTTGGAGCTGCAAGGGCCATGGTTAGCTTCATCGAAAACTCAAAAATGCACCAGCATCATTAAGAATGTTCTGGCGCGTAATTTTTCCGAATTCTGTGCATTCCAGCCTCAGCGACTGCCTCAGTATCCCAATTGCGAATGACATAAAACTCCGCTGAGCCACAATTTATTGGGGGGAAAGGGAAGTTTGCCATAGAAGTAGCTATCAACAAGTAATATTGGGAGTGAAAGGACATAACTAATTTTTATTTTACTGTTTGTTTGCTTTTTTCTGTTATTTTTCAGATTTTTTTGCGTCTTGTTCAAGTCAAAGTTTTTCTGATGAAATGTTGGCAGCACTGCTGAGTTCGGGTATAAAAGTAGTGTCGCATTAACAGCGACACAACACGTCCCTTCTTTTTTTTTATTAAGTAGGCCTGCGCATGGTTCGTATTACGAACTACTTTAAAAGTTGATCGCGTTTTTAATCGTGTTTTTTGAGCAAGTAATGCTTTGATTTAATTTTTTAAATAAAAAAATTGATGCTACAATTGTTTAACAGGTGTAAGAATCAATTCCGGGCTCTTTCGTGATCGAAGCTTCGATGCATACGGTCTCCTAGCGTGGCACCGTCGGCTCTAAGAACTAGAGGCCTACGATTCTTGGCACTGTGAGCCGCCATATGAGTGATCTATCTGGAGTTGCACTTAGGTCGCCTCTTCGCTTTCGATTCTTTTTCGTTATTCTTTCTCTGGTTCTCACACTCGGGGTTATACTTCCCTTTGCACGCAATAGTGCTCTCAGAGTTCGAATGCCTGCGGCAGCACCAGGCCTCCTTTTGTTGGGTCGCTGCTGAGCGGCGGAGTTGCCGCCGTGCAACAGCGAGATTTTCCTTCACACGGTGCCCGTACTTTTCCTTCGGCGTCTCTGATGACGGGGACATGTGCTCGACCAGAGCCGGACCAGTGCCGGATCCAACTATCTCTAGAACGTACGGAGTCGCTGTGAACGCGACTCAACTTTTATACCCATACTCAGTCAGTACACATGTAATTTATGTGGAATTTTCAAATGTTTTATCAATTTTTACATATTACATTATTTGCTACATCTTTCATCTACATATACATCATCTGCATCACTTCTCACAACAACACACGTACACTGCACGAGGCAGAATGTGTGAGCAGTGTGTGAGCGTGAGAGAGAATCTGTAGCGCCAATCATCCCCATAAATGACTTACGCTGCGTGGGGAAGGGGGAAATCTCTGCTGAAAATTCATTTCATCATTGTGGCTATAATAATGATCCGATCTGAACCAAATTCGGGAATCTGGTAGATATAATCATTCCCCACGATACTATATTTTTCGTTTTTTTCTATCCTCAAAATTGTGGATTTTCCTCTTTTGAGTGGGCAAATAAACTTGTCTTGGTTTGGTATCACAGGAGTCTTGACAAAAAGTTTGGGGAATCTAGCTTTTATAGTTTCCGAGATCCAGGCGTTCATTTGTACGAAAAACCAAATCGACTCGTTTTTGTGTGAGTTTTCTCTATTGTGGCTATACTTATGATCCGATCCGATTCAGATAGATTGGTCCCTATGATAGATATGGTATTTTCAAAATTTTATGATTCTGCGGGCGGAAGAGGGCATTTTTGTGAGTTTTCTTTTCGAAATGGTTTTCAAAATTGTGGACGCCGATTCAGATGTGATATGGTTTTTTCTATGGTGCATTTTTTCGTTTTCTGTTATCTTCAAAATTGTGGGCGGGGCGAAATTTTGAAACACTTTTCTAGGAGTGAGATATCACATCAGTCTGGAAAAAAATTTGGTTGCTCAATCTTTTATAGCCTCCGAGCAATGGGCGACAAACAAGACGGACAGACAGACAGACGGACAGACGGACGGACAGACAGGGCTATATCGACTCGGCTGTTGATGGTGATTAAGAATATATATTTTTTATAGGGTCGGAAATTATTCCTTCTCTATGTTACACACATCCACTTTTACCACAAATACAATATACCCTTTTACTCGAAGAGTAAAAAAACATAAAATCAAGACCTTATACACACCTTCTGTTTCTAAATATGTGATAGCTCGGTCAAATTTCACCGTTCTTAGCGCTCGATGCTATAAAAATTTCCTATCTTGATGCAGCATACGCTTTTCTTAGGGCCTCAAATAGTTTAACAGATTCGTAAGCGTTTAACAGTAAGCGTAGAACGCCAGCTTATCCATCCTCGCTATCATTTCTTAATTCGTCTGTCTGATCAGGCCGTTTCTTCTTGAACATTTTTTCAACCTGTTCCCATTAAAGCTACTTTGGTTGATGTTTGAGAAATGTTTGACAATTTTAACCCCGTACTTGGGCCGTCAGCCCCTCGGGTGATACAGGGGGCATCACGGATGACGGACTGACTCGCTATCACTGAACATTTCGGACGTGGGCAGGGTTGCCTTGGGCTGGGGCTTGCCCTAACCCTATGCTGCCATGCCCCGGTTCTATGACACAGTGGGACCTCGAGAAGACCGTCACCTGCCGTACCTGTACGTAACTGTAGGCGGAACAGCATGCGCTGATGGATGCATGGCCAAGGGGGTGCTCGGCCGTTAGTATGCGAAATCTGGATACCTGCCGACCTCCAGTTTAAATCAGGCTTCTTGAGGCTCGCGGGCTATCCCTCGGGTGACTTACCCCTTCCCGACTACTCGTGGGAACAATATGCCAAAAAATAAACATCACAAAAAACGCCGCAAAAGTGCTCGGTACTCCTCCTAAAGTACCAGAGGGACAAGCCAATCCCTCTACTTCAACGCCTGGGAAACCATGTCCTAATAAGACGGGAAGGGAGACTCCGATAAACCAATCGGGCCCATCCACGTCGGGGGCACCGGGGTCAAACCGGTCATCGGAGTGGCTGCCAAGCAAAACGTTATCGCGGCTGGTAAGCGCCTCGCGACCGGGAAACCCCGTCAACCTCGGCAGGCGGCGGCGACCGGTTTGGTCTGCAAGCCAAGGAGGTAAGCCGTCCTACCAAGACAGGAGGCGTGCTGCCTTCATCCTGGCTAATAAGGATCGGGAGTACTTGGCTTCGGCGAAGGGGATGGAGCAGAGGCTCTGGGCCAGCTCAGTCATCCCGAACTTTAAGCCTGCCAATGCCGGAAAGAGAGCAGCTAAGGACCCAACCAGCGCTCAGCGGAAGACCACGCTACACAGCCAGGCCTAGCCCAGCAAGACAAGCGGGCGAAAACGCACCTGACAAACAGGACTTTTGCGGAGGTGGCAAGGGGCAAAACCCTAATTGGCGTCCTAGATAGGGACGCCAAGGATGGTCCCTCGCGACAACCTGACGTCTGATGGAGGAAGATTCTCAGGCCGCTTTCTGCAGGTCTTGCGAGAACGGTGGACCTACCGCCTAAATGTTGGATGCCGGGTCCCATCGGGGCAAGGTGAGCATCATCGCCTGCCAAGATGCACGCCTACATTAAGGTGGTGGCGGGCTCGAGGAAGTTTATCCGGTAGGAACCCTGGAGGCCGTACGCTGGGAAAGAGGGTCCCGGTTTGACCGAGGGCCCGAGCCTGGATTATCAAACCTGCAGAATTTAGAAGATTCCCCAGGTAAAAAATACGCACCTGCATTCTTACAGCCGATTGGAAGGTGGCAGGTCGAGGAGGTCGCAGGACAGGCGACAAATCATCCACGGCGAACGACTCGAGGGCCCGTAAGGTGACCATAGTATCTCGACTCCGGCAAATATGCGGGGACCAGCCGGACCTCGATCATGACGTCCCGGAAGAGGGAAGCTCGTCGAGGCGTCGGACGTGGCGTCCATGACATCGGACAATATGGGGATCGCTACGAGTCCGACGCGAGCGACACAGTCAGTGGGGAAGCACCGGACACAAACGACGTCGGGGGGGACGAGTTTCCCGGAGAGCGACGTCGACACGACCCAGATGGGCGATCTTAAAACGAGGGGATGATCCCTGCAGATAATTCCAAGAAAGGCAAGGAGGCCCTGGACCTCCCACACCAAAGATGGGGACGACATACGCTACAGAATAACATAGTATCCTGAAACATTCCTCAAAAAAGAACTGCACTTATTTTTCGTCCCAAATTTACAATGGAAACGGCGGTGAGCTTCACGTTCTCCATACCGAGTCCGGCATCAGTTCCGTAACCTCAGGCGGACAAACTGGACCCGCTTTATGGACTTCCTTTGCCAAACTCTCCCTGAGACCCCACCCAGGGAGGATATCTCATGGGAGACCACGACTCATCTGGTAAAGGTTTTTACCGACGCCTGTAACGCAGCGCTTGATAGAGCCTGTCCACCCGGAAAAACTAGGGGTCGGAAGAAACCGGCATGGTGGACTCCGACGCTGGGAGAGCTCCAGAAATCCTCACGGAGACCTTCAACAAACCGAAAGCTCTTAACGTTGAGCAGAACTGGACCGAATACAAGGTCAGTCTGTCAACATACAACAAAGAACTCAGGAAAGCCAAACGCGCGTCATGGCGCCAGTTCTGCACCGAAATCGAGAGCAACTCCGAAGCCTCGCGCTTACGGAAAGTACTCTCGAAATGAACTCCAACCTTGGGGTATTTGAGGAAAGCTGGGACGACATCCAGTTCCGAGTCGCTAAACCTTCAGTAATTTCCCAGGCTGCGGTCAACAGACCAATACCTGAATCCTTCTAATGCACGGGCTCCATTCTGAACCTGCTGAGTCAGGAGAATATATCCTGGGCTTCAAAGCTTCAAGCCGTTTAAATCAGCGGGACCAGCCGGCATCATCCCAGCCCAGCTGATCCAAGCCGGACAAAGAGCCATAAACTGGCTCAAACGGATTTACGAGGACAAATCCCGAAACATGGCTTCGGGAAAAAAATTGTTTCATGTAGTTTGCTGGAACTTTTGGCGAGGGTGTGGCCGTGATACCGAAAGAAGAGCTCTAGCTATGTTACCGGGTGGAGGTAGCGGTAGGGGAAATGTTGGTACTAGCGAAATGAAAACGCTGACGATCGAGTTCATTTTTGAATATTTAAGAATAGCTTTTATTGATAATTAATTGGTGGTGGTGTCTGTAGTGTGTCGGCGGGTGTGTCGGCGGGTGTGTCGCGGTGAGAAAGAACCGATGAGCCGTCGATGACGTCTGTTGGACTGCCGGTACTGTCGGTACACTGACGGTACGCTGACGATCGAGTTCATTTTTGAATATTTAAGAATAGCTTTTATTGATAAGTGGTGGTGGTGGTGTCTGTAGTGTGTCGGCGGGTGTGTCGCGGTGAGAAAGAACCGATGAGCCCTTCGATGACGTCTGTTGAACTGCCGGTACTGTTGGCTGATAGACTGCCCAACGGTGTGATCGACGTTGGGTGAACTGCCCCGATTGATCAGCAGCACGCGTTATTTAAAGCCGGCACCTGGTGTGTGGGGCCGCTGAGTCCGCAGTTCTGTCTTGGGGTGTGGGGTTCTTGGGAAGTGGGTTACTGTGTTGGAACGGGTTTTTGGGTCGAGATTGGGTGAGTGGGTTTTTAGGGAAGTGTCGTGTGAAGTGAGTCTTGCTGACTATGCAGCTGACCTAGTGACTGAGATTTGGGGGCGCGCTTTTGCTGAAATAGCATCGCGGAAATTGATTAGGGTCGGGTTGAGTGCATGATTGCGTGGTCGTTGGTTCGGTGGCGCCGGAATTTCTGCAGCTATAGATGGTTTGCATTCGGCAGTGGATCAGTAGTGCCCCTGGTGTCGTTTGCTTCATTAGCGGAATCGCTGTCCAACGTGTCGTGGTATTCTTTTAGGTCGTTGATGTTTGCAACTTTTTGTTTTTGACTGCCAGGGTGTTGTCACTTTACGATATTGGCTGAGGTAAAGCCTTTGACCTTGAACGGCCGTCAGATTTTGGGGCCAATTTTGCAGCAAAGCCGTCGATTGCATTGGATAGGTGATGTTGGCGGAGCAGTACTAGTGAGCCCACCATGGGGCGCCATTGGCGGAGATTGTAGTGACGGGATTTCTCTTGACTTGCCCGCTAGATGTTGTTCCGTACTATCGCGAACACTTCTTTGAGTCGCGTTGCCTTAGCGTGGGCTGTGTCCGGGGGGCTTCCTGTCCCTGGTGTGACTTCGTCGTACAGTGCTCCAGGTAAGCGAGGTTCTTTCCCGTGTAGCAGGAATTCGGGGCTGAATCCAGTTGTTTCCGAGACACTGGGTTAATTGCTAGTGATATCTCGGGTATGAGTTCGTCCCATGTGTTTTGATGGTCCTCCACGAATTGTGCAATCATGGTTTTCACTGTCCGATTGGCCCGTTCCGTAGGGTTTTCCTGGGGGCAATACGGTGCGGTGTGTTGCAGATCCACACCGGCTGTTTGCATAAACGTGCAGAACGAGCGGCTGGTGAACTGTGTTCCATTGTCACAGACGAATCGTTTTGGTACGCCGAAGTGACTTAGAATGCGTTCCCGAAAAGCTAGCTCTAGGCTAGCTGTGGTAGCTTTCTTAAGTGGCACTAGTTCGGTCCATTTTGAGAAGGTGTCGAAGAATACCAGCTGTATGGTGTTCCCTCGTTTTGATCGGGGAAGTGGCCCTACGAAGTCGGCACATAATGTGTCAAAACGTTCCTCTGCCCTGCGGGTGAGCATCCTACCCACGGGCTTGCGTTGCAGTGCCTTAAACTTTTGGCAGCTCAAACAGCTGCGTACGTATTTCCGCACATCGCGATATTGGCCGGGCCAATAGTATCGTTGCGTTATCCGTGTGATGGTCTACCGAATGCCGAGGTGGCCTGCCGTGGGCTGATCATGGCATTCCTGGAGGACTCTTTGGCGTCGGTCTTTTAGAACGCAAAGTTTCCATGACACGTAGTCGTGATCGTCGGCTCCGTGGCCCAGATGCCTGTAGAGTTCTCCATTCTCGATGACGTAGTCGGGGTATTTATCGGGTTCCTCTTTGGTCTGCTGAATCCGTCGTGTAAGCCAGGGGCAAGATAGTGCGTCCTCTTTGATTCTTGCTAGCGTCTCCAAGGGTTGTCGGGACAGGGCATCGGCAACCACGTTTTGTTTCCCTGCTCTGTAGTGGACGTCGTAGTGATACTGTTGGAGTTCGAGTGTCCATCTCACTACTCTTCCATAGGGGCTCTCCAGAGTATTCAACCATTTCAGCGCGAGATGGTCTGTTATAACGTCGAACCGGTATCCCTCTAGGTAGCATCGTAGTTTTCGGATTGCCCAAATGACAGCAAGGCATTCCTTGTTTCCTTCGGCCTGGTTCAAGCGTCGGCTGACATAGGCGATGACGCGTTCCTTTTCTTTGATTTCCTGGGTGAGGATGGCGCCTATGCCGAGGTTGCTTGCACCTGTTTGCAGTGAGAACTTTTATCTGCAGGTTTGCTTTGCTATGTGAATGCCTAGGGTTCCATGTCGTCACCAATCACGGTATCGAGGGCCCGTTGAAATGCTGCTGGTGCAGAATGTTATCCGAAGGGCATCACTTTCCATTGATAAAGACCACTGCCGGGGACCGTGAAGGCGGAGGCGTTCCAGGATGTGAGTTGATCCTGGGCAGTGGGTACGCATCAGGAATGAAGTGAGTATTGAGTATCGATGTGACCTTCTTGGATCAATTGTCGACTTGCTCGTCAATGATCCGCATCATGGCTGGGTTCTTGGGGTAGTACCGCTGCTTGATGGGTCGGTTATCCCTCATGACGATGGTGTGCTCCGCGATGTCGGAGGTTCCGTGGAGATTGTTCCACGATCCTTGTGGTGGGTTCGGGAAGCGTGTGCCCCGTAGTTTGCTTTGGTGCTGGGCTTCCACTGTCGAGCTCCTGGTGTGTTTGTGCTTGTCTCCTGTGTGAGATCCTTGTGGTTTGTTTGGGAAGTGTGTTCCCTCTGGTTGGCTTAGGACGCGGGTGCTGCGTTGTGGCCGTGGGATTCGTTTTCCCGTTTGCTTGGTTGGGCCGGTGTTTCGCTTTCGCTGCGGTTGTTTTCGGTGTCATATTCTTCGTTGTGGTATTGGGTGCCGTTTTCTTTGTGGTAGGTCGGGGACGTGTGTTCGCTGCGGTTGGCTTAGGTTTCTTGTTGCTTGTTTCGGTGTTTTGGACGTGGTTGGTCAGAACTTGCGGTGGCGTTGGCGTGGGGCGGTGATCTCGTAGTTTTAGCAGCGTGGTGCCGCCTTGGATCGTCGTTTCGATGGCACATAGGAAGTCCATGCCGACAACAACTTGCTCCAACATATTTGGTAGGACCACGAGTGGGATTTGAACCTCTCGTTGATCCAGCTTGATGTGCGCCAGTAGAACTTGTGTGATCTCTCTGACTGAGCCGTCAGCCAGGCGTATGCGAACGAAAGATGCATGCAGGTTGTAGTTGTTGTCTAGTTGTCGGGCCAGAATGACACTGACGAAACTTCGGGATGTCCCGGTGTCGATAGTGGCCTCTGTTGTTTGTCCTCCTATAGTTACCATCGCCACTATCTGCGTTCATGTGTAGTGGGTGGCTTAGTTTCGGGTCTGGGGCGGCGTCGTTTTCGGCTGATCCCGTGTCAGTCGAAGATGCGTGTCGTTTGCCGACGTGGCCTGGCGGCAGCAGTCGATGGTCCGAGTGCCGCGTTTTTTTGGTCCTGCTTCTGGTGCCTGATGGCCTGGGGTGGTGGGCAGCGGTGACTTGGGGCATCCGGCTAGTCTGGCGTATTGTCGCTCAAGTTCCGCCTGGCGGGAGGGGTCCGGCGACTAGTATGGCAAAGTTCCTACGCATCCCGTCGACAGTTCCATCACTGCTGAATCCAAATTCCTTGGCGAAGGCCTCCAGATCCTCTCGACGGCGCTTGTAAATCCAGCCGATGCTGACGCCCGGATTGGTGGTTTTCTCTCCGGTGTGAAGTTCGCTGCCTGAGGCCTCTTCGTGGGATTCCATGGTGCTTGTATTGTTTCTGTGGTGTTTTTGGGCACTTGATCACTGTTTTCGGTACTCGCATACTTTGTATACTTTCACGGTGGCACTCGCGACTGGAGTTGTGTGTTTTGTTATCAGTTCTGTTCCTTTCTCTTTTGGCGGCCGTGGGTCTTTAATCCACGTAGCCCCGTATTAAGGTTTTTCTTAAACTGGCTTTTAAGTTGCCAAAGAGTCCCAGCTCGGGCGCCACTTGTGAGGACCTATCTCAGGCTGAGGTTGGCTCAGTCCGTCCAGGATTCCTACCTCTACAAAGAATTTGTAGTTCTCTGGAACTTTTGTCGAGGGGGTGGCCGTGAGACCGAAAGAAGAGCTCTAGCTCTGTTACCGGATGGTGGTAGCGGTAGGGGTCGATGCTGACGTCTGTTGAACTGCCGGTACTGTTGGCTGATAGACTGCCCAACGGTGTGATCGACGTTGGGTGAACTGCCCCGATTGATCAGTGGCACGCGCTATTTAAAGCCGGCACATGGTGGGTGTGGGGTGTGGGGTTCTTGGGAAGTGGGTTACTGTGTGCGAACGGGTTTTTGGGTCGAGGTTGGGTGAGTGGGTTTTTGGGGAAGTGTCGTGTGAAGTGAGTCTTGCTGACTAAGCAGCTGACCTAGTGACTGAGATTTGGGGGCGCGCTTTTGCTGAAATAGCATCGCGGAAATTGATTAGGGTCGGGTTGAGTGCATGATTGTGTAATTGGTAATTCGGTTGCTTAGGTAGTAGGTCTTAGTCTGCTAGTGGGTGTATGTGTATCTTAGTTTTCTAACGGGTGTATGTGTAGGGGTATTGTATAGGGCCATGGTCCATGGTCCATTACAAGCTGTAAGGAGTATACCCTGGAAGCCTTTCTTGACATAAAAGGGGCTTTCAACAACATCATTCCGTCCGCCATCACGGGAGCACTGACCGACCTGGGGATTGATTCCCGGACTATGAGTCTTATCGATCAGATGCTGCAATGCAGGATCGTTGAGGCCTTACCGGGGACGTCAACGTCTACCATGTTTGTCAGCAGTGGCACCCCGCAGGGCGGAGTCCTCTCACCACTCCTCTGGAATGTAGCAGTAAGCGAACTGCTGCGGGAGATAGATAGGATGCCGCGTGGTGGCGTATGCTTATGATGTCGCTATAGCATTCTCTGGGAAGTTTCCACAGACTAGAGTCTGTGCATGCATGACAAACACTCTCATAAAGCTGTCACAATAGGCAGCCAAATGAGGGCTAGGTGCTAACCCATTTAAGACGGAACTAGTACTATTCACCAGGAAGTACAAGGTTCCAACACTTACCCCACCAAAACTATGTGGAGAACCGCTAGTTTTCAGCAACCAAGCCAAGTATCTTGGTCTTATCCTCCACAGGAAGCTCGACTGGAAATTGAGCATAGAGGACAGGGTAAAGAAGGCTACAGTGGTCCTCTACACCTGCAGGAAAACCATTGGCCTGAAATGGGGCATGACCCCGTTTATGGTCCGATGGCTATACACCGCCATCATACGACCAATCCTGATGTACGGAGCAGTGGTCTGGTGGCCAGCCCTGACAAGAAAACTTGTCTCAAAAAACTCACAAGAGTCCAACGCATGGCAGAGCTATGCATAACGGGCGGAATACGCACTACCCTAAGTGAAGCCCTCGATAGCAAGCTGTACCTTCTACCTGTAGAACTATCTCTCTCCGCTACCGACTTAACCTAACCTAACCTACCCCCGTACTTGCAACATCTATGCAACTCAATTACACCTCCACCTCAGCCCGGATTTATAAACAATGATCACCAACCACAATCTTATTAGAGTTCATCTCTTTAATCATTAAAGGCTTTTATGGTAACTTGCTGACGGATGTTATTTACACCGCTTTCAGTAAAGCATTCAAACCTGTAAACCACTACCTTCCAGTACAAAAACTAGACGTTTTATGGTTTCCGCCCAGTATTTTGTGATGGATTTGTAGCTACCTTTGTTCTAGGTCTCAAAAAGTCCTCTTTGAGAAAACTCATTCTCTTCACCTGTTAAGGTTACTTCAGGTGTAACACAGGGCAAACATCTAGGCCCTCTAATTTTCACACTCTTTATCAATGACCTGTCTTTAGTATTAACTGACTCTCGAGTACTCATATATGCAGATGATGTTAAACTCCGGGTCCAGTATAAGCAAGTATTTCACTCTCGCTTGTAATCAGATCTCGATAAGTTTTAGTCATGGCGTTGTGCAAATATTTTACACCTTAATTCCTCGATATACAATGTAATGAAATTTCTTCGCTCCAGCCTATTGTTACACCCTCTTCCCTTCCTCTTCTTAAATAACTTATACTAAAAGTGACTGAAGTACTGCGAACTTGCAGGAAAGATAGATGTTAGACTAACATTCGAGGAAAATGATGGCTAAACACAACGCTAAACATGCAAAGTTACAAAAGAATGTTACTTATTATGGGAAAGGTATGTTAGTATTAATGATTTAAGTAGAGGAAGTAAATTAGTGGTGGATGTTAAAAATCGATATTAAAATCGGACGCACAAGCGAAAAATAAAGAGTCTTCGTTATATAGGGGTCGTCAAATTCCTTTGACCACCTCTTTTTAGTTTTAGTTTTAGTTTTAGTTGGGGTCTAGTTGAACACCAAGATCATCAACCAATGTAATTCTATTAAGAGAACTACCGCAGAGGGTGTAAGGAGCCAATAAGGGCTGAGGCGATGAAATGTCATTACTTTACATTTCGAGGCATTCAGGTGTAACATATTTTCAAGACACCATGACTGAAAGTTTTTGAGATAGTATTGCAAGCGAGAGTGAAATGAAATTTCCTTATATTAGACACAGAGTTTAACATCATCCGCATACATGAGTACTCGAAAGTTTGTTAATACTGAAGGCAGGTCATTACTAAAGAGGGAGAAAAGTAGGGGGCCAAGATAGCTGCCCTGTGGTACTCCAGAAGTAACCAGTCGAGGTAAAGAAAATGTGTTTTTGAAGAGGACTCTTTAAGACCGAGAGCAAAGGCAGCTGGAAATCCGTTTCAAAAGATTGGACGGAAACCCTAAAAGGTAAAGTTTTTGTACTAGCAGGGAATGGTTTACAGAGTCAAATGCTTTACTGAAATCAGATTAATTAACAACCGTCTGCATGTTACCTTGGAAGCCTTTAATGATAAAAGAGGTAAACTCTAATAAATTTTTAGTTGTTGCTCGTGTTCCAGTCCCACCGCGGGAATCGATAGTTGGTCCAGGGCTGGAACGATGCGCCACCTATCGGGCGGGTTCGGAGACTCCTTTGGGGTATCGGAAAACCTGGGGAAAGGAGGACACAAGAATTATATAGAGAAACGAGGAAGGCCACGCAGGAGCCCGAACCAGAACTCAGAGAAAATAAATCACAAGTGGGGTTAAGCCCGAAAAGAATAAGTGAGTAGGAGAAAAAATAATATATAAAGTGGGCCTATGGCTTAATCCGCGTTATATTCCTTAGCCTGACCCGGATTATCGCCCAGCGCAGGCGTGAGTGTGTCCCGTTGGGAGTGTGTGTGTGTGTGTGTGAGTGCCTGGAGGGAGCAGCAAGGCAAGAAGGTCGTGCTGGCCTAGCCAGACCTACGGCTGGTCCAGCTAAACGACGGGAGACCGCCCCATCGACCAAAAGTGTTCTTTTTGGGGTCCGAGTGGAAGTTGCCACCGGTCACCCCTACGCTCGTCCCGACGGCGTACGCATTAAATACCGCCACACACACTGTACACCGGCAATATACATACATACATACATACATATTCATGCACTTTTGTGTTTGTTTACCGAAATTATTTATATATTATTTATTTATTATTTACAAAGTTATGTACACGTTGTTATTTTGTGTTTTGTGTTGTCTTATGCGTATATTTGTGTCGTATCATGTAAGAATATAACGTAAATTACTTTTAGTGTGCAACGCCAAACATTTACCGGCAAGAATATAAACAAGATTAACCCTAGGAGGAGTGCGGCAACCTTTTTTGTCGACGGCCTATCGAAGTCTTGCCCCTACGACCCCCTTAACAAGAGCTCTTGGTAGGTTTGTCTCGGGAGGGCCCAACAACACCCCATTTAAAAACAGAACCAATATAAATCTTTTTTTTTGTCATTGAATAGTTCGTGTTTTTTTTTGTTTTTCATTATTTATTTTAATTTAATTAAATTGTCAAGTAATGACAAGTAATGTAGCTAAGTAATGAATAATTGAATATATTGAAATTTGTACAAAAAGTATGATGGAGTAGAGTAATTCAGAGGGAGGACACGTGGCTACAGCCCTGGAGTAAACCAGCCGTAGCCGTTCCAGCAGAGGGTGGCCAAAATGTATGATCCGTTTGACCACAGGTAGGGTGGGCGCGCGAAGTGGGAACACCTAGACTTCACCCATTTGACAGTCGTCTCAGTGTTGGTTCAGTATTTTTTTTTTTTATGTTTTGCGGTCTTTTGTAGTTTTGTCTGGTATGATGTCCCGAGAGGTCGCTCTCACCAAAACCTTGCATACACTTGGCGGGGAGAGGGAACTACCCAGCCCTGGGGTCGAGAGCTAGCCGGCGCGGCCCCACAGAAAACAAGCCAGGTGTAACAATCGTCGCCTTTTAAATCCGTGCTGAGCTGGATATATAACTGATTTGTAGAGAAGTGCGGGGTTTAACTTTTCTCAAACATGTTAGGAATATCGGATATCTTCGATATACCTCTTTAATTCATTGCGTCAGGCTTACTACCTTTCTTATGGAGAGGAATAATTAACGATTCCTTTCAAAATCGGGGGGAAATAAGAAGAGTTAATGGACAGGGTGAATAGTTTAAGCAGAGTTCCACACAGAGCTTCGGCACAGTACCTGAGTACACAGCCAGGGACTCCGTCAGGACCTGGTGAAAACACCGGCTTAACTAGTCGAAGATCATGAAGCAGTGAGCTTTCATTTAACAAGGGGCTGCAAATTCCATTCGATCTAGGAAAACTGTATGGATACGGTTGACCAGAGTAGATACATAAGTTGTTTGGAAAAATAGTGCAAAAAAATGGCATGATCATTGTTTTCCGATGAATTAAGAAACGATAGCGAGGCTGAATGTGCGTACGTTTTACGCTTACTGTTTACGAAGCTGTGAAACTGTTTAGGGTCCTGAGAAAAGCGTATTCTGCATCGAGATAGGTAATGTTTATAGCTGTTCGGAGCAGAACCCCCTCGGTTAGCCGTTTACCAATGTCATTATTGGCCTTCAGCTGCATATGTTTGTTTGCTACTAAATTCTATGTTTTTCATTATGTTCGCTTAAATTTTGTTCTGGCTTGTCCTGCAAAGCGCTTTCTAGAAGTTCGCTCTTCGTTATCTACGACTCTGCGCTGCTTATCTATGCCGTGCGAAGCTGCGCTCAGCGGTCGGATCGGCAATGCAAAGGGAAAGAAAGACCACTTGCAATTTCAATTTCATTAAAGAATCTACCTTTGAATTTTAAATCTGCGCCGTGTTCTTATTTATTCGTAATAATTGTTGGACTAATCGGAGATAAAAACCATGATTCCAACATAAAAGTTGGTGACTAATTGAACATTTATGTTCGGGCTAAACAATTGCAAGCCTCAAAAGTTTCTCGGCGCTTTGAACACATTTCTGTGTTAGAACATACACACAATAGCTTACATTGCTGGCTATTCCGTTCCCTGTGTCATAAAATTCGATCGTGCAGTGAACTAACCAATACATCGAAGCGCATACAAAGAGGAATCGGACAGCTCGTACAGATTCACAGTAACGCGCATTAGCTGTCATCTCTGTGCTTGCGGTTCCCACTTACATACTGCACAGGGAGCTTTTTATCTATCGTGCCAAGTGGTTTTCAAAAAGGCATTTAAATGGCAGCACCTGAGTTCAACAATTCGGCAGTGCTCGGCTCGACATACTCTCAAGGATCATTCGTCTTTTTTTGGCTATGATTTAAGCCGTTCTCGACTGCTCGTGCTGCAGCTTCCTGAATTGCTGCTGGATTGGCCAGAATTCCACTCAATATTTTCGACAATGGTTCACAAGGAGCTGCGTATACCAGTCATCGAAAAATTTCAGAGTCTTCGTGGATCCCTAGATCCAGCTCTCTGGTGTACGACAAGGCGTTAAATTGATTAAAGTTGCGATTTGATAATAAGCTTATGCATTTTTAGCCACATGTCAAGTATATTTTCGGGCTTCAAGGGGTGGCCGAGAAGGGCTCGGCCAGCGGATTGCATGAGCTCAGCGACAAGCTCAATGCTCACTTAGTGCTCTTCAGACCATCGCTAAACCTCATGCGATTTCGGATGGCCTACTGATTTACAAAGTGTGCAGGAAATTGGACCACAAAACATAGGAAAAGTGGGAGAAGAAGCTGCCAACCACAAAATTGCCCCTGTGGTGATGCATTGCCTCATTCTTCGAAACGAGATATCGGATGCTGAAGATTTTTGAATCGGCTATCGCACAAAGTCCTAGCCAGCAGGTGGGAAAAAACAAGCCTAGCTTATCACCGCCATTAACGACCATTCTGTCTCAATATGCAGTTATTGCAAACCCTCCGATCACTACTGTCTCGATGACAGGCATTTTCAAACATCCCTGTTTTTTCTCGATACAAGGAGGCGAAGAAAAGCCACTTATGTTTCAACAAAGGTCAACATTGTAGCGCTACAGGTCAGGAACATGCCAGAGTGGCCAGGGAAAGCATTACATTTTGCTCCACATGCAACCGGACGTTGAGGATGCTTTGGCGTTGCCGAGCACGGTATCGAGCCGGAAAGATCCTTCGTCTGCCTTAGTGCCGAATCAATATCCTTCCCCTTCCCCCTCGAGTCCGAAATTTCTCCCTAGCCGAAACGTGTTGCTAGCTACTGCAATTGTATATGTGAGAGTTCATGTATTCCATGTTGTGCCATTTTAGATTCCGCCTCTCAGGTTAATTTTATAACAGACTTTCCAATAAGCTGCAGTTGGATCCTCATCCGTCTGACGTTCAAATCGCCGGTATTGGAGATGTAATTCTTCCTTCAAGCAAGGCTCTGGACATCGCCCTGCAATCCCCTTACGCAAGTTATCGCGGCTTTCTCTCGGCAATTTTCACTGCGTCCATTAGAGGAATGCAGCCAAACTTTGGCCTGGACGCAAAGGATTGGCCAATGCCAAATAATCTCAAAATAGCTGACCCTAAATTCTTCAAGCCGCAACGGGAAGACTTGTTAATAGGTGCTGGTCTGCTTTTGATCTCATGTGCGTCAGTCAG
The DNA here is from genome assembly GCA_009664405.1 of Drosophila bifasciata. NCBI lineage: Eukaryota > Metazoa > Arthropoda > Insecta > Diptera > Drosophilidae > Drosophila > Drosophila bifasciata. Next base: position 41,585 of record WIOZ01000149.1, read on the forward strand.
ATTCGACTGTCGGAGCAATCGCCAACATTGCAGAAGACAAAAATTGGTTGGATAGTTTCAGGAAGCATTAATACGAAGAATGCCTAAGAATATGCGTACTGCGCTTGCAATGGTTGAAGAGTCGCCTGCCATCTCCGCTGATGGGAGCAGCTGATGAGCGACGTTGTAAGGCGTTTTAGGGAGGTAAATGCTGATTATTCGCCTTTATTAATTTCGGAGGAGGATTTTTATTGTGAACAGCATTTCGTGACGAACTACGAGCTCCTAGATTCCGGAGCTTACTCCGTGCTTTTGCCAACTAAATTCAGGCTAGAGGAATTGTGAGAATCGTATCACCAGGCGTTACGTAGATTTCTCCATTTGGAGAGGAAGCTAGCCAAAATTGCACAGCATAGGGCCAAATTTACCAAATTATTTCAGGAGTACCTTGATTTAAGACACATGTCGTCCACTTCCCGCAGTTCTTCTTGCCCCACCATTACGTCCACAAGCAGCAAAGTACAACCACCAAATTACGCGTAGTGTTCGATGGTTCCGCCAAATCAGCATCTGGAGTATTACTCAATGATGCACCAATGGCTGGACCCATTATCCAACAAAAATTATGGTAACTCTGCTGGTTTCCGCGTTTTTAAAGTCGCTTTGTGCGGCGACATCTGCAAAATGAATCGCTGCGAACGCGTTTCCCATCCCGTTGAGCTCGTGCAGTGCATCTTAAGGCGCAACGACCCGAAGCAGGAGATCCGGGTGTTCAAGTTGGAAACTGTCACCTACGGAACTAAACCTGCCACTTTCCTAGCAATTCGTGCAATGCATCAACTGGCAAATGATGAGGAGTCCGGCTTTCCTTTTGGTGCAGAGATTGTTCGAAGAGATTTCTATGTCGATGATCTCATACAGGGTGACAGTATCGATTCGGTCATCCAGATTCGTCATCAGGTTAAGGAGCTTCTTTCGAAAGGATGTTTTCCCATATGTTTATGTTCCAATGTTCAAATGAAAACGCTGCTTTGGAAGACGAATCTGACGCATGAAAGGAACCGGTACTGGCCCAATATCGAATTGTTCGGTCCTGTCTACGCTAGCTAGGTTCTACGATCCCTCAGGACTCGTCTCTCCAATCATCACAAAAGCGAAAATATTTATGCAGTCGTTATGGAACGAAAGCCTCAAGTTGAATTGGAAAGAAAGCATGCCCTAGCAACTTTGCAGTTGCCGATTCTACCATAGCCCTTTCTTGGATTCGTGAATCGCCATTGAATTTAAACATTTTTTTTCCACTGGGGTTGAGCGGATTCAGGAACTCACCGCTGGAGGGATTTGGCATCACGTTCCCACGAAGATGAACCCGGCCGACCTTATATCACGAGGTTCCACGCCTACTGAACTAATGGTCAGCAGCCTATGGATTTCTGGACCACCGTTCTTGCTGCATGACAGCTCGATGTGGCCTGCAGACCTGCAGTTGCCCACTGACGTCGGAAATCGGAATTTGACCACAGATAGCTTTCGGGCGTGATCTGGTGTGACAGATCCTCATGCGTCTGAAGTATCTAATCTTTGCGTCTCCAGTGGAATCGATTAGAAGTTCATCCAGCCTCGCTCGTCGCATTTTGGGGGACTGTGGGAGCCGGCGGTTGAAGCAGCCAAATATCATTTTCATCGCATCGTTGGCACTTACATTTTCACACTTGATAAACTTACAGAAAGTCCTAATGATCTGGATGTGCTAAGCGAAACCACTTTCTCAAAGGGGCACCGAATGCTGCATTTGACGAGCCAGACGTGACGCATCTCCGGGTCAATCTGCAGCAGAAAGTAGGCTTTCTGGAGAAAATGGCCAACGGCATCTCTCGCTTCATCAGGAGCGGAGCAAGTGGCGGGCATCGTTTCCAAATATCAAGCCAGGACCGCTCGTTATGATCAAGGAGGAATCGCTGCCTCCGTTAAGGTGGCCTCATGCCCGCATAGAGAGCGTCATCCCCGGGAAAGATGGGACTATCCGATTTGTCGTCGTCCGCACCCGAAAAGGCCTTTTCAAGAGAGCCGTTGGGAAAATGCTGAAAATAGGGAATAGAAATAGGTATGCAAAATTTATCCAATCTATATCCAATTTTGCGCTTACAAAAAACTCGAACCGTTAAACCAACCCGTGTTTGATTCTTTCGTATCAAAACAAAGAATCTATACATTATCTTCAAGGTACCATTTGAGTACTGCAAGACCAAGCTTGGTCCGCATTTTTATACAGGTATTCGAGGAGTAAAAGGGTACATTGTATTTTTGGTAAAAGTGGATGTGTGTAACACAAACTAGAAAGAACGTACGGAGTCGCCGTGAACGCGACACTTCTTTTATACCCGTACTCAGTCAGTACAAGTGTGATTTATTTGAAATTTTCAAATGTTTTATCAGTCTTTAAATTTTAAATATGTTTGCTGCAACTGCCATCTACATCTACATCAGATCTCACAGCAACACACGTACACTGCACGAGGCAGAGTGTGTGTGCAGTGTTTGAGCGAGAAAGAGAATCAGAAGCGGCTGTAATCCTTAACGACTATATGATTGCGAAGGGTTAGGGTTCGCTGCTGAAAATAAATTTGATCATTGTGTCTAATGATCCGATCTGAACCTTGTAGATATGATAATTTTCTACGATATTGCATTTTTCGTTTTTCTCTATCTTCAAAATCGTGGAATTTCGAACTTTTTTGGTGTCGGAAGGGGGCGGCGCGAAATTTTGAAATACATTTGTCTTGATTTGGTATCACAGGAGTGTGGACAGAAAGTTTGGTTGCTCTAGCCTTATAGTTTCTGAGATCCAGGCGCTCATTTGTACGAAAGGGCAAAGTCGACACGTTGGTGTGTGAGTGCGAGGGAGATGGAGCGATGTTTTTCGAAATGGTTTTCTCCATTGTGGCTAAACTAATGATCCGATCCGATTAAGGTTTGGGCTTCTGGGTTTCTCTATGATTCTGCATTTTTCGTTTTCTGCTATCTTCAAAATTGTGAACGCCACAGATGTGCGCCCTTTGTGGCGTGCATACACACAAGCAAAAGAACAGAAAAGGAGCATAGAAATATTCGGCGTTGTTGTTGGTACTCGTTGCAAGAAGATCGTTCGCAAGAAGATCAGAAAAAACAATTCGCTTGTGTCGAATTGCAAGACACATACGAACGCAAAGTGAAACGGAAGATGCCAAGAACCAGACGTACGCCATCGAAAAAAATCAGCGAAACGCAAGCAAGTATTAAAAAGGAGAATCTGCTGCTGCTGGATGAAAATGTGTCCGAGACGGACCAAGATTGCGAAATCGGGTTGATCCCAGAAGAAAACAAGATAGCAAATGCTTGGAAGCGCGGCAAACATCGACGACAGGACGACAAACATCGACAGATAATACAACTTTTAACCATGAGTATAGAGAAAGATGAACGCAGGGATAATCTAGTACAAATATCGGCGAGTAATTTTGAGAAAATTCTAAGCGACTTTGATGGATACTCTATTCATGTGAAACAGAGTCGTTCGACATTTTCAAGAATAATGCAGAGGCGTACGAAATATTAGATAAACAGAAATATCTTCAGACCCGAGGAAGAATGTGTGGCGCGACAAGTTTTTTTTTCTGGAATCCGAGTGCGTGTCCAATTTGAAGATTTGAAAGATAGATTTATAACCGAATTTGACACGAATACAATTAGTGCGGATATTTACCAAAAGTTGAAAAATCGTAAAATGCTGAAGTCGGAGACATTCCATGAATATATGCTGAGCATGAAGAAGTTGGCAAGCGTCTGCAAGGTGGAAGAGGAAGCAGTTTTGCGCAATATCGTAGACGGGTTGCAAATAAAAACGATTTTATAATCGCGATGCATCGATGACAAAAGCACAGTGGTATATAAAAGTAAAGCGACGGTGGCTGAAGGCAGAAAAGAATATTTTTTCAATTGCAGTTCTCCGCAATACCAGCTAACACCAAATGCTTTGGTTGCAACGAGTACGGACATATTTCCCGTAATTGTCCGAAGAAAGATGGAAGGGTGAATGTAATTCGAGATGCTTTAAGACAATACTCGTAAACGAAAGCGAAGTGGAGTGCCTGGTTAACACAGGGCGGACGTGACGCCGACATATAAGTGGATCAGCTGCGAACCGAATACAAGTTTTTGGTGAAATGAGATTGTAACATGGTCAATAATGTCATCGAAGCTCCAGGTAATTTTGTGGCTCCACCCCAATATCAAAAGGACATCGAAAAGCTAGTGGAAAGCAGTTATAAGTCAGATCGTTCCAGATGGAGTTATAAAACCTTTTTGTCAGTCGCCAAGCCGTTTGTCTGGAGATGCAGCAGCAGCAGTAAAGGAACAGATTGGCTCGATCTGGGTAATGTGATCGTAATTGTCAATCGTAATTGTCAGAATCGTAATTGTCAAGAAGGCCGTCAGCCACTCGGGTGATACAGGGGGAATCACGGATGACGGTCCGACGCGCGATCACTGAACTCTCCGGACGGGGGCAGGGTTGCCTGGGTTCTATGACGCAGTGGGACTACGAGCGGTCCATCACCTGCCGTAACTGTACACACCAGTGGAAGTGCGACTACACTCTCCTCGTGAGGGCGGCTGGTAACAGGTCCTGGCACGGTCAAGTCTCTGCCACGGATGCTGGCTAATGGTAGTCGGGCGGAGAGAAGAAAACTCTCAGTGTAATTACCCCAATCCTAGGCGGACCAGCATGCGCTGATGGATGCGTGGGCGAGGGGGTGCTCGGTCGTTAGTATGCGAACTCTGGATACCTGCCGACCTCCAGTTTAAATAAGGCTTCCCGGGGCACGCGGGCTATGCCTAGGGTGACTAACCCCTTCCCGCCTACTCGTGGGACCAACTATACCAAAATCTTTAAATATTAATAAAATAACCGCAAAGGAGCTCGGTACTCCTCCTAAAGTACCGGAGGGACAAGACCATCCATCTACATCAACGCCTGGGAAACCAGGTCCAAAGAAGACGGGGAAGGAGACTAAGTCGGTCCACCGTCTTCTAGCAGAATCCGCTGCGAGGAGGGCTCCGATAAGCCAATCGGGCCCATCCACGTCGGGGGGCACCGGGGTCAAACCGGTCATCGGGGTGGCTGCCAAGCATAGCGTTATCGCGGCTGGTAAGCGCCTCGCGACCAGGGAAACCCCGTCAACCTCGGCAGGCGGCCGGTCTGCAGGCCAAGGAGGTAGGCCTTCCTACCAGGACAGGACGCGTGCTGCCTTCATATTGGCTATTGAGGATCCGGAGTATATGGCATCGGCGAAGGGGATGGAGCAGAGGCTTTGGGCCAGCTCAATCATCCCAGACTTCAAGCCAACCAAAGCTGGAAAGGGAGGTTGGAAAGGTTGCCGAACAAGCGGCAACGCTCGGCGGAAGACCACGCCACCCAGCCAGGCCAAGCCCAACAAGCCAAGCGGGCAAAAACGCACTTGATGAGCAGGTCTTTTGCGGAGGTGGCGAGTAGTAAAACCCTAATTGGCGTCCTAGACAGGGGCGCCAAGGATGTTAATGTTCCTCGCGACAAGTGGCAACTGGTGGAGGCAGAGCTCCAGGACCGCTTTCTGGAGGAGCTTGGTCTCGGTCGATATCCTGGATCGCTACGAGTCCGACGCGAGCGACCTGGCCAGAGGTCTCGGACACATCGACGTCGGGGAGGACGACGACTCCCCGGAGAGCGACGTCGACACGACAGTGGTGGAGGCAAGTCTCAGGACTGTCCCTGACACTCCTGCAGATAAATCTCCACCATTGTAAGGCAGCATGTGCTGCCTTATTGCTCCACCTAGCCAAGGGTGGGGACGACATAGTCCTCATTCAGGAACCCTGGATCCTCGGATCCTCTCCGGTTTGAGGACTCCTGATTATAAGCTATATTTAGCTGACTCCCCAGGTAAAATACGCACCTGCATTCTTGCAAAAGAGAACTGCACTTATTTTTGCTCCTAAATTTCAGCAATGAAGATCACAGCGCTCACTCCGAATCTGCTCGGCATACATTGGTCACGACCAGCCGGAACCTCACCCACATGCCCCCTTGAGGTCGCTCATCAGAGACTGCGAGCCCAAGAACATCGGCCTTTTAGTGGGATTAGACGCCAACGCTCACCACAGTCACTGGGGAAGCACCGACACAAACGAACGGGGTCAGTTCCATTTTACCTACTTATTGACCACTCAGATGGTCATCTTAAACCGAGGGGATGATCCCTCTTTCTTTATTAAGAACCGCAAGGAGGTCCTGGACCTCAGGATAACATAGTATCCTGGAGGGTCCTCGAAGAACACTCCTTCTCGGACCACAGGTACGTGGAAACTGTCTTCACGTTCACCATACCGAGTCCAGTCCAGTTCCGTAACCCAGGCGGACTAACTGGACACGCTATGTGGACTTCCTTTGCCAAACCCTCCCTGAGACCCCACCTAGGGTGGATATCTCATTGGAGACCACGACTCGTCTGGTAAAGGTTTTACCGACGCCTGTAACGCAGCGCTTGATAGAGCCTGTCCACCCGGCAAAACCAGGGGTCGGAAGAAACGAGCATGGTGAACTCCGACGCTGGGAGAGCTCCGGAAAGCCTCACGGAGACTTTTTAACAAAGCGAATGCTCTTAACGTTGAGCAGAACTGGGCCGAATACAAGGCAAGTCTGTCAACATACAACAAAGAACCGAAATCGAGTGTAACTCCGTAGCCTCGCGCTTACGTAAAGTACTCTCGAAATCAACTCCAACCTTGGGCTATTTGAGGAAAGCCGACCAATCCTGGACGACATCCAGTTCCGAGTCGCTAAGCCTCCTTCTCAGTACACATTTCCCAGGCTGCGCTGTAAACAGACCAATCTACAGAGCGCATCCTTCTAATGCCACGGGCTCAATTCTGAACCTGTTAAGTCAGGAGAATATATACTGGGCAATAAAAAGCATCAAGCCCTACAAATCCGCGAGACCAGACTGCATCATCCCAGCCCAGCTGATCCAAGCCGGACAAAGAGCCATGAATTGGTTCAAACGGATTTACGAGGGGATTTTCTTCGGGCCAAAATTGTCTTCATACCCAAGGCAGGCAAGCCCTCGCACATTGCCCCTAAAGATTTCAGACAAATAAGCCTGTCGTCCTTCCTCCTGAAGGCGATGGAACAGCTTTTAGGTCTGCATCTCAGGGCGACCATATCGCCGAATGTAATCTCTGACTCTCAGCATGCCTATCGGAGGGAAGATCCACCGAAACGGCCCTACATGCGATCACATCGATCATCGAATCATCCCTCAGCTGTAAGGAATATACCCTGGAAGCCTTTCTGGGCATAGAAGAGGCTTTCAACAACATCATCCCGTCCGTCATCACGGGAGCACTGACTGACCTGGGGATTGACTCCCGGACGGTGAGTCTCATCGATCAGATTCTGCAATGCAGGACCGTTGAGGCCTCACTGGGGACGTCAACGTCCACCATGTTTGTCAACAGACGCACCCCGCAGGGCGGAGTCCTCTCGCCTCTCCTATGGAACGAAGCAGTAAATGAACTGCTGCGGGAGATAGAGGATGGTGGATGCCGCGCGGTGGCGTATGCGGATGACGACGCTATAGCATGCTCTGGGAAGTTTCCACAGACTCTTTGCGAGTGCATGACAATCACTCTCACAAATCTGTCACAATGGGCAGCCAAATGTGCTGCTAACCCATCTAAGACGGAACTTGTACTGTTCACCAGGAAGTACAATGTTCCGACACTAACCCCACCGAAACTATGTGGAGAGCCGCTACTTTTCAGCAACCAAGCTAAATACCTTGGTTTTATCCTCGATAGGAAGCTCGAATGAAAGTTGAGCATAGAGGACAGGGTGAAGAAGGCCACACACCAGCAGGAAAACCATCGGTCTAAAGTGGAACATGACCCTGTTCATAGTTCGATGGCTATACACCGCCATCATATGACCAGTCCTGATATACGGAGTAGGTGTCTGGTGGCCAGCCCTGGACAAGAAAAACTTGTCTTAGTAAACTCACAAGAGTCCAACGCATGGCAGGGCGGAATACGCACTACCCCAAGTGAAGCCCTCGATACCATGCTGTACCTGTATAACTTATGGGGAAAAAGGTTGCAACACTCTCCGCCCTTAGAATGAGGTAATCCAACCTGTGGAAAACCACCGCGGTTGGTCACTCTGGACTCCTTACGAAATTCCCGCAACTTCCAGAGAGGACAGACTACTGCATCCCAAGTGACTACCTTTCGACGCCTTTCCAGGTATCCATCCCACTCAGGTGGGACTGGGAGAGGGGCGAACCTGGACCTGCAAACGCGATCCACTTTTACACTGATGGCTCAAAGTTAGACGGCCGCGTCGGCGCGTCTTCTGCGACGAGCTCAACATCAGTCTCTGCTTCAGACTTCCGGATCACTGTAGCGTGTTCCAGGCAGAGGTCGTAGCTATCAAGGAGGCGATCTCTATCGTCTCCAAACTTTCTTTAGACGGACACTCAGTGAGCGTCTTCTCGGACAGCCAAGCAGCCCTCAAGGCACTTGGCTCAATTTGATCTCTCCCTACTATGGGTCCCAGGACACAGGGCCATTGTTGGGAACGATGCCGCTGACGAGCTAGCTAGGCAGGGCACTACTGTACCTCTCCTACCGGAGAGGGAGCATGTAGCGATGCCTTTGGCTACGTGCAGGCTATTAACGCACGAGACATTCGAGAAAATTGCTGACAGAAGATGGCAGCTGGCCATCACATGTAAAACTTCAAGAGCGATCTGGCCAAATCGTTCGAAAAAACGCTCGGAAGAGCTATATAGACGGACTGCCCTTAGCTCGGCACTAAGTTGCTCACCACGGTTGAGGCCAGGAGAAAGGGCTCGCGCCCATGCGTCATCACAATGGTCCATTAGCTGGACCAAGTGAGCGGTCTCTCCCCTCCGCTTCCGGCTTAACCTAACCTAACCTAATTGTCGAGAAAAAAGATCGCACGGTAAGAGTCCGCGTTGGACGACGTTCTGGAAAAACTCAAATCAGCAAAGTTTTCAGCATTATGAATTTAGAAAGTGGGTTTTTCCATGTGCCCGTTTAAGAGAATTGCCTTACACTGTGTTCTTTGACTCGTGACGGACTGGTTGAATTCAACAAGGCGCCGTTCGGATTTACAAACTCTCCAGCAGCTTTCATACGGTTTGTAAGTCACACATTCCGTCAGCTCATCAATGAAGACGTTCTGCAGCTGTACATGGATGACATAATTCTTTATGCCAACGACTTCGGAGAATGCATGACCAAAACAAAGAAAGTTTTAGAGAAAGCGTCATCGTATTGAATAAAGATTAAATGGAAAAAATGTAGTTTCCTGCAGCGGCGTATTAAGTTCTTAGGACACATTATCGAAAATGGTTAAATCTGGCCAGGAGAAGAGAAATAATCTGCTGTAAATCGCTTCGCTATGCCGAAAAACGGCATGGCTGTGCAAGCATTCCCAAGCTTACAGAATTTTTTAGATTATACCACAATAGGCACAAGTAGCACGTACGCCTACAAATCTCTTAAAAAAAAGACGTCGACTTTAAGATTGGACCAGAGGAAAGAACAGGCGATCCAACATTCGAAATCGTTTCTTGTATCGGAGCCCGTTTTGCGAATTTACATGAGGGATGCGTCAACCGAGCTTTACACTGACGTGTCCAAAGATCGCTACGAAGCAGTTCTATTGAAAATGTTCGATGGTAAGCGGGTGAAGCGGGTTTATTTCTGGAGCAAGAAGACCACGTAAGCTGAGTCTAGGCAATATAGTTACAAACTCGTGGTCAAGTCTGCATATCTGGCATTGAAAAAGTTTAGACAGTATTTGCTGTGAAAAAAGTCTAAGCTGGCCACGGATTGAATCGCGTGTAAGCAGACGACGAGTAAGCTGGACACACCGAGAGAAGCGGCGCAATGAGTACTCCATTTGCAGGACTTCGTTTTCGAAATGGATCATCGAGGGGCAGAAAAATGAAGCATGTGGACACTCTAAGTCGTTATCCCAAAATCTACGTCGTTACATCAGAGATCTCTTCAACAGAGCCAAAAGCGCCAACGAGGAGGTACACTGGGAAGACTACAAGCACAGTCTAGCCCTCTACAAAAAAAAACAAGAAAGGCAAAAGAGCCTCGTGGCAAAAATTTTGCACAGAAATAGAGGAAACATCGGAGGCAGCAAGGCTGCGTAAGATCCTCTCAAAAACTACCACCTCAGTGGGATACCTCAAACGTAGCGATGGTACGTGGACTAGCTCCAGTAAGGAGTCCCTACACATCTTACTAGACACTCACTTCCCCGGATGCACAACCATTGAGCCGACCCATTCAGCTATAGTTGGCTCGGTCACCTCGATGGCACACATCCTCTCGAAACGGAACATCAGCTGGGCAGTAAACAGCAGTAAACAACCCGTTTAAATCACCAGGCCCTGACATGATTATCCCAGCCTAACTACAAAAGGCATGAAACATGGCAACCAACTGGCTTCAAAGTATATTTTCCAAGATACTCATAGTAGGGAAAAATTCTGACGCATGGCTTAAGGCAAAAGATTGTAAAAAAAGCGGGAAAAGCCTCGCTCTCCACCGCAAAGGACTTCAGACCAATCAGTCTGTCGACATTTCCCCTCAAGACATTTGAGAGACTAGTCGGGCTACATCTAAGGACTACGACAAATCCAAAGATGCTGTCAGACGCACAACATGCCTACAGGAAAGGTAAATCCACAGAAACGGCACTTCACGAGGTAATCACATCGTTGGAAAAAATCCCTTTATTCAAAGGAATATTCCCTAATTGCCTTTCTCGATTTCGAGGGAGCCTTCAATAATGTCATACCAAGAGCCATCACGGAAGGTTTGACGAGCCTAGGGGTGGACGATGACTTGGCAACGCTTATCGATCAATTGCTAATATGCAGGACGGTGACGTCGTCGATGGGGTCGTCCACTCAGTCAAGGTATGTCAACAGAGGCACACCGCAAGGTGGGGTTCTGTCTCCCCTTCTATGCAACATAGCAGTCAACAAGATTCTGTGTGACCTGGATGGGGGGGGCTGTAAAGTGGTGGCATACGCGGATGACGTTGCCATAATATTCTCGGGAAAATTCCCTCAAACACTCTGCGACCTAATGTCTGCAAAACTCGCGAAACTGTCAGACTGGACAAAATCGCGCGGACTGGGAGTAAATCCCTCGAAAACGGAACTTGTATTATTTTCTCGTAAATACAAGATTCCCCTTAACCTTCCAATGCTTAACGAATGCAGGCTATCCTTCAGCGATAGTGCTGCTAGCTACCTGGGGTTGGTAATTGATGAGAAAGCTCAACTGGAACCTAAACATCAAAAAGAAAGAGTGAAGAAGGCTACGATAGCTCTCTACACCTGCAAGAAAGCCATTGGTCTAAGGTGGGGCATTAACCCAAGTATAGTCCAATGGATATATCTAGCAATAGTTAGACCAATACTACTCTACGGAGTCACGGTGTGGTGGCCGGCTCTATCAAAAAAGTCCATCACGAAAATGCTCGGCAAGGTACAAAGAACTGCCGCACTCTGCATCAGTGGAGCACTTTCGCACCACTCCGAATGATGCTCTAAACGCTGTCCTGTGCCTCCAGAGTCCTGACCTTGCAGGTAAGGCTCAGGCACTCATGGCAGCAATTCGTCTTAGAGACTCTGACCAATGGGTACCGCAAAATATGGGACACTCATCCATTCTAAACGAAAACAACAACGTCCCCACAAAAAACGGACTACTGCATTCCGAGGGAGTTTACTGAAACTCCCTTTGAAAAAATCAAAATTTGAAATAGATATGCCTCACCGTGATAGCTGGCTTGAGGGAACTCCGGGTCCTGGTGGAGCCATTCAAATCTTCACGGATGGCTCCAAAATGGACAACAAAGTAGGAGGAGGAATCTACTCCGAGCAACTAAACATAAGGCACTCCTTCAGGCTCCCGGATCACTGCAGTGTCTTCCAAGCGGAAGTCACAGCAATCTGGGAAGCTCTGATTTGCATCCAATCAGTTGCCTTTTCGGCAACCCATATAAACATCTACAGTGATAGCCATGCTGCGATCAAATCACTTAATGCGATTACATAAAAACTCGGCCACCGTAGCAAAATGCCGCAAATCTCTTCACGAGATGGCCCAGCAGTTTGCTATTAGCCTGATATGGGTCCCGGGTCACCAGGACATTGAAGGTAACTGCATAGCAGATGAACTGGACAGAGCTGGCACTACCACCTCCCTTCTCCACGACAACGAGGATACATGTATGCCTATGGCCACCTGCAAGCTCATCATAAAAGAGCAATTCATGCGACTAAACGACAGTCGGTGGCAAAACACACCACGATGTCGCATCACACGACAAACGTGGCCCACTATAAACAAGAAGCGCACCACCGAGCTCTGTACGCTAAGCAGAAAAAGGTCATTTGATCCCTCACGGGACACTGGCTAATAGGAACCCATGCCAGAATAATGGGAGCCCCATAATATGATTACTGCCGCAACTGTAGAGATGAGGAAGAGGAGGAGACAGTGGAGCAGCTGTTCTGCTCCTGCCCGGCTCTCAGTAGAAGAAGGCTACAACACTTGGGCTCGCCCTTTTTCACAGACATACCACTGATGTCCAATATGTGTCCCAGAAAGATAGCGAATTTCATTAGCGCAACCGGATGGGATAATTTCTGACAGGATGTCTCTCACAGCAGGAAGGGAAAAACGATTCGATGGTACCACAACGAGCCGAAACCGGCCTATGTTTGTCGGGCTCATGACAGACCGACAGCCAATACTACCTAACCTAACCTAACATCAGAGATATCATCACGTTTGAAGAAGTCCCAGCAGAGCGAGTATGGAATAAAATTAATTGTTCGAGTCCTACACGACGGTGCATATAAAAACTACCAGCTATAACTAAAAGGTAGACTACTTTATAAAGAAGTTGTCGGAAACGAGCTACTGGTCGTCCCAAAACAGATGGAACGCGAGGTGATCAAGACTGCACACGACACTGGTCACTTTGCAACAACAAAAAGACTATGCACAACATTCAGCAGTAGTTTTACATCCCCCACTTAAAAGGGAAGGTAAATAATTTCATATCTAACTGTATAAGTTGCATTAATCACAAAAAAGCCCGGCAAGCAAGAAAGGCTCTTGCATTGCATCGACAAAGGCGACTTACCACTCCATACGGTGTATATCGATCACTTAGGTCCGATGGATGCGACGCTTAAACAGTATAAGTTTATTCTGGCAGTAGTGGATGGATTTTCGAAAATCGTCTGGTTGTTTCCAACGAAGTCTACAGGCTGCGAATAGGTCATCACGAAGCTGAGCGAGTGGTCCAACGTATTCGGATCTCCGAGGTCCTGATAAGCGATAGAGGCGTTGCATTCACGGCCAATGCGCTTGCTGAGTTCCTCAGCGCTCACATGGTCGAGCATATCTGATCAACAACTGGTGTTGCCAGAGGTAATGGTCAAGTCGAAAGGGTTAACAGCTCGATCCTTTCGATCATAGCAAAGCTGTCATCAGAAGAACCTTCAAATTGGTTAAAGTATTACCTTCGCTGCAAAAAGCGATTAACTCCCACATTCATATGTCGACGAAAGTATCACCGTACGTGAGCAAGTTCGGCACTAAGATGAATACAAAAGCAAAAGATCGACTAATCGAAGTGCTGAACCAGAAGCTGGAAGAGAAGTTAAACGACGACCGTCATATGATCCGAAACGAAGCCAGGCAGAATGTACAGCAGGCGCAGAAGACATACAAGGCCAACTTCAACAAGAAACGACATGTCGAGCATGGATACAGTTTGAGTGATCTCGTCGCTGTTAAGCGAATCCAATTTGTTACAGGTCGGAAGCTGGCGAGTTCAACTGAGATCGTCAACGTTATACATAACGGGCGATACGACGTGAAGAAAGCAGCCCCGGACAACTAAGGACCAAACGTGACAGCGACTAGCTGTGACAATGTCAAACTGTGGAAGTTTGTCGAGGAGAACGAGGATCTGCTGTCATCCGGGACGGACGACGAATGTCAGAATGGCCGAATGTAAGAAGGTTAGATCGCGCACACAGACGCGGACCTCCCCGAGAGAGTAAAGTGGAGATCGAGCGAGCTGAGAACAGAGTGAGCATAGAGTAGATCGCGAGGACAGGAATGCAGCGTCAGCCGACGCCGCTCTTTAGGACGTTGATGTGCAATGACTGCACCATCAAGTGGCCCATGCGACACCAAGCCGAAGCCTGTTACACGCTGATCCCAGGCAGATACGCAGCCCCTCCTCCCGCCCAACCGACCGAGGGCGCTGTCGCATGACGCGCGACACGAGTACCGAAACCGATCGCGAACATGCAGGAAAGATAGGTGTTAGAGCTAATATTCGAGGAAAAATTAGGGCTAAACACAACGCTAAACATGCAAAGTTACAAAAGAATATTACTAATTACGTACAAGGTATGTTAGTTTTAGTGATTTAAGTAGAGGAAGTAATTTAGTGGTGGATATTATATGGTAGAACGAATTATAATCCGAGCATAAGATCCGAAACGGTTCATGCAAGGAATAATTCGATCTACACAGTGGAAGGTACAAAGGAATACAATTTCTAGAGGATCTAATAGGAATCGTGAAGTTTATGCGGCTCAACAAGTCATGGCTGTAGATGTCACCCCTGATCAAGTTTTGCATGAAAACCACACCAAGCATTCTTCTACGTTTATGTAAGGATGGAAGGTCTATTTAGAGCAATCTGCAAGAGTAAGAAGGCAGTCTCACACCTTCATCCCAGTTGAGGCCACGCAGAGCAAAAAAGTAAAAAGTTTTTTCTGGACTGATTCTATACGGTCTTGGTGTACTTTGTACTGAGGACACCATACACACGAACCGTACTCAGCAAAATCGGACGAACAAGTGAAATATAGAGAGTCTTCGTTATATAGGGGTCGTCAAATTCCTTTGACCACCTCTTTATAAACCAAAAAGCACTCCCATGGATTTATTTACCATGGTAGAAATATGTTCAGAAAATTTTAACTTGGGGTCTAGTTTAACACCAAGATCATCAACCAATGTAATTCTCTCGAGAACCACCGCAGAGGGTGTACGGAGCCAACAAGGGGCTGGAGCGATGAAATGTCATTACTTTACATTTCGAGGCATTCAGGTGTAACTTGCCATACGCACAACACCATGACTGAAAGTTATTGAGATCGGATTGCAAGCGAGAGTGAAATGAAATGTCCTTATACTGGACACAGAGTTTAACGTCATCCGCATACATGAGTACTCGAGAGTTTGTTAATACTGAAGGCAGGTCATTAATGAAGAGTGTGAAAAGTAGGGGCCAAGATGGCTGCCCTGTGGTACTCAGAAGTAACCTGAACAAGTGAAGACAAGGAGTTTTTGAAGAGCACTCTTTGAGACCTAGAGCAAAAGGTATTTTGAAATCCATTTCAAAAGATTGGGCGGAAACCCTAAAATGTCAATTTTTTTTTTGTGCTAAAAGAGAATGGTTTACAGAGTCGAATGCTTTACTGAAATCGGTGTAAATGACACCCGTCTGCATGTTACCATGGAAGCCTTTAATAATAAAAGAGGTAAACTCTAGTAAATTTTTGTAGTTGTTGATCGTCGCCTTATAATTCCGTGCTGAGCTGGAGATATAAGTGATTTGCAGAGATGTTGCAAGTGCCGGGTTAAAATTTTCTCAAACATTTTGGAATAGCGGATAACTTTGATATACCTCTGTAATTCAATGCGTCAGACTTACTACCTTCCTTATGGAGAGGAATAATAAACGATTCCTTCCAGATCGGGGGAAAACATGAGGAGTAAAGGGATAGGGTGAATAACTTAAGCAGGGGTCCACACAGAGCGTCGGCGCAGATACCTGATACACAGGCGGGGACTCCGTCAGGACCCGGTGAGAACACCGGCTTAACTAGTCGAAGATCCTGAAGCAGTGAGCTTTCATTTAACGTAGGGCTGAAAATGCCGTTCGATCTTGGTAAACTGTATGGATACGGCTGACCAGAGTAGCTTTCATGGGAATAGGTTGTTTGAAAAATTGTTCAAACAGATCGGCAATGGCCTGATCATTGTTTGCCGACGAATTATGAAATGATAGCGAGGATGGATGTGCGGACGTTTTACGCTTGCTGTTTACGAAGCTGTAAAACTGTTTAGGGTCCTGAGAAAAGCGCATCCTGCATCGAGCTAGGTAATTTTTGTAGCATTGAGCGTTTACAATGGTGAAATTTGACCGAGCTATTACATAGCGAGAGAGAAGAAGAGAGCCAACTTCTTGACTGATTTTTTTTATAAATTGTAACGAACCGTTACATTCGTATAGATATTCACACTGATAGCACTAAGTTACTTTTGTCATACATATATCGATACACAAACAACACAAACACAATACCACATTTTGTAACAACACAAACTCCATACAATTTGGGTCCCACGCGCCGATCGATTTCTGCTGAATCGACACACGCGCCATAATTTCCACAAGAGTTACCCAACTCCAGTTTCCCCGCCGAGTTACACAACTCAACGCAGGTCATTCCTCGGTACGACCGAGCCAATGACCACAGCCTGACTCAGCTCATTTCTCGGTGCATCCGAGGCAATGACCGGGTCGGTGGCACGCGCTGGAGAACCCGACACCAACTCAGCACCCAGACTTGCGGACTCAGCACTCGAGATCGGGCTTAAATAGCCCGAGCCCTCGATCAATCAGGGGCAGTCCATCGCCTATCCTAAAACACGGCAGTCCATCGCCTATCATAAGCCAAAACGGCAGTCTATCAGCCAACGGTATTGGCAGTCCATCGCCTATTCTAAGTCGCGTCACCTCCGCGAGAACACTATATACGAAACCACTACACGACACAAGAAAAGACACAGAACACAAATAAAAGCCAGTTAAATAATATCAAAACCAAAACTCACAACGTGTCATCAATTCTTCGCCGAACCCTCAACGGAAATAAGGTAAACCCAACCAAATATTACCAAACACCAAAAACTCTGGTGTCAGCACTTTCCTCACCGAGCGCGACACCGAACGGTGTTAACGTTCTTGTTCATCGCCAAGTGCGAATTACCTACACGGTAATTAGACCCTACGCCTGCTTCACTTTCGGTCTCACGGCCAAGCCTTTGTTTTTGAAGTCCCAGCAATCTACAAAATTCTTGTAGAGAACCCTGGACAGACTGAGCTTACCTCAGTCTGAAATAAGGTATCATTACAAGTGGCGCCCGAGCAGGGACTTACGGAAACTTTAAGGAGATTTCAAAGCCAACTTTCTGGCAACTTTAAGTAAACTTAAAGAAAACCTTAACACGGGGCTACGTGGCTTAAAGACCCACGGCCACCGAGAAAGAATAGTAGAGCTAACCACAGAACACAAGTCCGGTTGATTCGCGCACCCACCCGAATCCAGTCGCGAGTGCCACCGGGAAAAATATACGCAGTGACCAAGTGCAAAACAGTGAAAAGTGCCCAAAACAACGCCGAAGAAAAACTCAGTTCAATCACCATGGAAGCTTACGAAGACGACGCGTGCATTGATTTCCACACCAGCGAGCCAGTCCACAATCCAGGCGTCAGCATCGGCTGGATCTACAAGCGCCGCCGAGATGAGCTGGAGGCCTTCGCCAAGGAATTCGAATTTGACACCGAAGGAACTGTTGAAGAGTTGCGCAAGAACTTTGCCATACTAGTCGCCGGACCACTCCCGCCGGGTGCCTGGACTCGCTTGGCAGAACTCGAGAGACAATACGCAAAACCAGCAGGACGCTCCAAGTCCCCGCTGCCCACTAATCCAGGACCATCAGGCACCGGAGGATGGGACCCCAAAGCAGGCTTGCAAGTCCCCGCAGCCCCAGAGCCCCGCGCCGCGACCACCAGTGGTCACAGCCGCCGATCTTCCAAGGCCACCCACTATGGAAACCTCCCGTGCGCCCACACAGAGAGTTATACCGTCGATTGACGCACCCATAATCGGGCCCGACTATAACCACGTCGCACGCACAGCGGAACGCATCCGCGGATGGGGCATCCAGTTCAACGGAGAAGATGACCCACTATCGTTTCTGGAACTACTCGAGGAACGCGCGCACGCGCCTACGGGTGGACACCAACCAACTGCCACGGAGCATGGCCGAACTACTCACCGACCGAGCCAGTCGCTGGCACCGTACCAGCCAACTACAGGGTAGTTCCTGGGCATATTTCCGCCAGGAGTTTCTGACGTATTTTCTGCCGCCAAGGTATTTCGAACAATTGGAGGACCAGATCCGAGGCCGCAAGCAAGCGGTGGGAGAACCATTCAAAGACTATCTCATCGAGATACGGCTACTCATGCACCATGCCGAGTACGACCTAGTTAAGGAACTCTATAGGATCTACGACAACGCCCTGCCAGGACTCCAACTATACGTGCGACGAGACGAACTGGAAAGTTTGTCACAGCTAACCCGATTAGCGGCAGAGTACGAGCTTATTCACGAGAGGAAACACGCAACGACTCCCGCACCCATGCGAATCCCATCACGAGACACCAGGCCGGCAAGACAACCAGACCGCAGAGAAGGTGAGTCCTACCGTACACCCTTTCGGAGACCCCATTGAGATTCAGCAGACACAACGCGCAGACAGTCATCGAATCAAAATAATGCAACGAACCACGACATCGCCCATCGAATGATCACCACTCCCATTGCCAACCCACGCGCAGCCTGTCGCCGATGTGGTCAAGCTGGCTGGACACGCCGCCTACGACTGCACCAACGCTTCGATCCTATTCTGCTGGGAATGTGGAAAGCGCGGCACTCGAACCGTCGACTGCTGCCGCCGAGCCACGTCGGGAAACGACACGCGTCCTCAACTGACCCGGGATCAGCCGAGAACGACGCCTCCCCAGACCCGCGACTAAGCAACCCACTACACGTGAACGACGGCCGAATAGTGGCGATAGTGACAATAGGAGGACAAACAACGGAGGCCACCATCGACACCGGGGCATCCCGAAGTTTCGTCAGCGACAACCTGGCCCGACAACTAAACAACAACTCCAACCTGCAAGATGCATGCGTCCGCATACGCCTGGCTGACGGCTCAGTCAGAGAGATCACACAAGTTCGACTGGCGCACATCAAGCTGGATCAACGAGAGGCCCAAATCCCACTCCTGGTCCTCCCTAACATGCTGGAGCAAGTTATAGTCGGCATGGACTTCCTACGTGCCATCGAAACGACGATCCAATGCGGCACCACGCTGCTAAAGCTACAAGATCGCCACCTCACGCCAACGCCACCGTCAGTTCAAACCAACCACGTACAAATCCACCAACCTCAGCAACAAGCAATCTAGGTCAACCACCACGAATACACGTCCCCGACCTATCACAAAGAATACGGCACCCAATACCGCAACGAAGAATACGACCCCGAAACCAACCACAGCGAACACATTTCCCCGACCTACCCCAAAGAAGACGGCACCCAATAATGCAACGAAGAATACGAAACCGAGACCAACCAAAGCACAAGCCGAAGCACCGGCCCACAACGGAAAACACGAATCCGAAGCAAGCACCGGTAAACTGCAACCAAGCAAACGGGAAAACGAATCCCACGGCCACTACGGAGCACCCGCGTCCTAAGCCAAACCCAGGGATCACACATCCCAAACACACCACGAGGATCTCACACACGAGACAAGAATCAACACACTTGAACCAGGCGCTCGACACAGGAAGCCCAGGATCAAAACAAACTACGGGGCACACGCACCCCGAACCTACCACAAGGATCTCACACACGAGACAAACCCCAACGAACTGGAACCCGCTCGACACAGGAAGCCCAGGTCCAAGTTCAGCCACCGCGCACCCATGCACCATACCCTCAACGGAGAAGGTGAACCCACGGACACCCTCAGAGACGACAACCAGCCCCGAACAACGACAACGACAACGGCAGCAACAGTGCAACAACCAAACCACGAGGGAAACAGCCACGCAAACCCCTTGCTGGTCGGGTCCAGCCATCGAACTAAGATCCACAGAACCTCTCCACTCCGGAACCGGAATCTAGCCCGATGACCCCCGAAACACCGACCGCAGCCCTGTCGTACCCACGGCCGACGCCACACCGATTTTCGCCAACCCACTGGAGTACCTTCCGCGTACTGACGTGCCCACTAGCGCCATGCACCACGCCATGCCTAGCACCACGTCCGAAATCTTCGTCGCCCAAACAAGTCGTTGCTGCGAAAACAGAGTCGTCACTGAGACCCGCCTGGCCATACGTAGATCTGGAGACATTACGACCCAGGTATACCGCCAGTCCCACGAAGCTACGCCACTCTCGGCCAACGCTACCCCGATCGTCGCCCACATAAGCGACTACCCACGTAGGATCGAACACCCCAGCGCGTTCGACACAACCATCCTCCCAGAAGACCCAGGCCAGCCAAGGACCCCGACACCCCCGATCTCACCGACCCCGACCCAGAACTGATCTCCGATCCCTGGCCGCCGGACATAGCGCCACAGATCCAAGAATTTCTGGACACAGAACTTCCAAAGTTCAATAATCTCCACGGGACCTCCAACATCGCCGAGCACACCATCGTCATGAGGGATAATCGACCCATCAAACAGCGGTACTACCCAAAGAACCCAGCCATGATGCGGATTATCGACGAGCAAGTCGACCAATTGATCCAAGAAGGTCTCATCGAACCCTCACGAAGCCCGCACAGCGCCCCCATCGTACTCGTACGTAAAAGAACGGCAAATGGCGCATGTGCGTGGACTACCGACAACTCAACACGCACTCTATCCCTGACGCATACCCACTGCCCAGAATCAACTACATCTTGGAGCGCCTACAGAACGCATGCTTCATAACCACCCTCGATCTGAAGAACGGATACTGGCAAATACCCATGGCCAACGGAAGTCGAGAAGCCACCGCCTTCACGGTCCCCGGCAGAGGTCTCTATCAATGGAAAGTGATGCCCTTCGGATTACATTCTGCACCAGCAACATTCCAACGGGCCCTTGATACCGTGATCGGTGCCGACATGGAACCCTACGCATTCGCCTATTTAGACGACATTGTCGTCGTCGGACGAACTTCAAGGACCACCTACACAACCTGGCAATAGTCCTCTCTCGCCTTCGAAAAGCGAACCTGCGGATAAATGCGGAAAAGTGCACATTTTTTCCAAAACCGGATCAAATATCTTGGGTCACGTCATCAGCGAAGAAGGTATCCACACCAACCCGACAAGATTGCTGCCGTCAAAGAACTCAAGCCACCCACGAACCTAAAGGAACTACGTCAGTGCATCGGAATGGCATCATGGTACCGAAGATTCGTTCCAAACTTTGCTACAGTCGTCCAACCAATGTCTCAGCTACTCAAGAAAGGACAAACATGGACATGGACTGCAGATCAACAAGCGGCCTTCGACCAACTAAAGGAACTACTCACGACCGCTCCTGTACTTGCTTGCCCCGATTTCAACGTCAAGTTTTCACTACAAACCGATGCGAGTAACCTCGGCATAGGCGCCGTACTCACGCAAGAGATCGAAGGAAAGGAACGCGTCATCGCCTATGTCAGCCGACGCTTGAACCAGGCCGAAGGAAACTACTCCGCTACAGACAAGGAATGCCTCGCCGTCATTTGGGCAATCCGAAAACTACGCTGCTACCTAGAAGGATACCGATTCGACGTTATCACCGACCATCTCGCGCTGAAATGGCTGAATACTCTGGAAAGCCCCTACGGAAGAATAGCGAGATGGGCACTCGAACTCCAACAGTATCAATACGACGTCCACTACAGAGCAGGAAAACAAAACGTGGTTGCCGATGCCCTGTCCCGACAACCCTTGGAGACGCTAGCAAGAATCAAAGAGGACGCAACATCTTGCCCCTGGCTCACACGACGAATTCAGCAAACCAAAGAGGAACCCGATAAATACCCCGACTACGTCTTCGAGAATGGAGAACTCTACAGACATCTGGGCCACGGAGCCGACGATCACGACTATGTGTCATGGAAACTCTGTGTCCCAAAAGACCGACGCCAAAGAGTACTCAAGGAATGCCATGATCAGCCAACGGCAGGCCACCTCGGCATTCGGAAAACCATCACACGGATAACACAACGATACTATTGGCCCGGTCTATATCGCGATGTGCGGAAATACGTACGCAGCTGTTTGAGCTGCCAAAAGTTCAAGGCACTGCAACGCAAGCCCGTGGGTAAGATGCTTACCCGCAGGGCAGAGGAACCATTCGCCACACTATGCGCCGACTTCGTAGGACCACT
Organism: Drosophila bifasciata; assembly: GCA_009664405.1. Taxonomy (NCBI): domain Eukaryota; kingdom Metazoa; phylum Arthropoda; class Insecta; order Diptera; family Drosophilidae; genus Drosophila; species Drosophila bifasciata. The sequence continues at coordinate 64,031 of WIOZ01000149.1, forward strand.
TCCCCGATCAGAACGAGGGAACACCATGCGTCTGGTATTCTTCGACACCTTCTCAAAATGGACCGAACTAGTGCCACTTAAGAAAGCTACCAAAGCTACCCTAGAGCTAGCTTTTCGGGAACGCATTCTAAGTCACTTCGGCGTACCAAAACGATTCGTCTGTGACAATGGAACACAGTTCACCAGCCGCTCATTCCGCCTGTTTATGCAAACAGCCGGCGTTGATCTACAACACACCGCACCGTATTGCCCCAGGAAAACCCTACAGAACGGGCCAATCGGACAGTGAAGACCAATGATTGCACAATTCGTGGAGGACCATCAAAACACATGGGACGAACTCATACCTGAAATATCACTAGCAATTAACTCCAGTGTCTCGGAAACAACTGGATTCAGCCCCCCGCCTTCTTGCTACACGGGAGAGAACCTCGCTTACCTGGAGCATTATACGACGAAGTTACACCAGGGACAGGAAGCCCTCTGGACACAGCCCACACTAAGGCAACCCGACTCAAAGAAGTATTCGCGATAGTGCGGAACAACATTCAGCGGGCGAGTCAAGAACAATCCCGTCACTACAATCTCCGCCGACGACAATGGCGCCCCACGGTGGGTCAACTAGTATTGATCAGGCAACACCACCTTTCCAACGCAGCCGACGGCTTCGCTGCGAAATTGGCCCCAAAATATGATGGGCCATTCAAAGTCAAAGGTTTCGCGTCAACAAATATCGTCAAGTTGCAACACCCCGGAAGTCGGAAACTGAAAATCGCAAATATCAACGACCTGAAAGAGTACCACGACACGTTGGACAGCGACCCTGCTGAGGAAGCAAACGACACCAGCGATCACAACGACCCCCTGACAACGGCAAACCACCAGCAGGCAAACCTTTCCAGAACACGTTGGACACAAAAATGATGCCGATACAGCAAACGACACCGGCAAGCTCATCGACCCCTGACGACGGAAAACCACCAATAGAAACGCCATAACACGTTGGCAAGAAACTTTGCCGACCCAGGAGTAACAAAGCGGCCAATTGCAACCCCACCCGAAAGGGGGTGTAACGAACCGTTACATTCGTATAGATATTCACACTGATAGCACTAAGTTACTTTGTCATACATATATCGATACAAACAACACAAACACAATACCACATTTTGTAACAACACAAACACCATACAATTTCCAAGTCCCACGCGCCGATCGATTTCTGCTGAATCGACACACGCGCCATAATTTCCACAAGAGTTACCCAACTCCAGTTTCCCCGCCGAGTTACACAACTCCACGCAGGTCATTCCTCGGTACGACCGAGCCAATGACCACAGCCTAGACTCAGCTCATTTCTCGGTGCATCCGAGGCAATGACCGGGTCGGTGGCACGCGCTGGAGAACCCGACACCAACTCAGCACCCAGACTTGCGGACTCAGCACTCGAGATCGGGCTTAAATAGCCCGAGCCCTCGATCAATCAGGGCAGTCCATCGCCTATCATAAAAACACGGCAGTCCATCGCCTATCATAAGCCAAAACGGCAGTCTATCAGCCAACGGTATTGGCAGTCCATCGCCTATTCGTACCTCACTCCACGTTGTGACGGCAGTCCATCGCTTTTATTTATGTTCTAAGTCGCGTCAGTGGTTTCGTATATAGTGAACTCTATATACGAAACCACTACACGACACAAGAAAAGACACAGAACACAAATAAAAGCCAGTTAAATAATATCAAAAACAAAACCCAACAACGTGTCATCAATTCTTCGCCGAACCCTCAACGGAAATAAGGTAAACCCAACCAAATATTACCAAACACCAAAAACTCTGGTGTCAGCACTTTCCTCACCGAGCGCGACACCGAACGGTGTTAACGTTCTTGTTCATCGCCAAGTGCGAATTACCTACACGGTAATTAGACCCTACGCCTGCTCCACTTTCGGTCTCACGGCCAAGCCTTTGTTTTGAAGTCCCAGCAATCTACAAAAATTCTTGTAGAGAACCCTGGACAGACTGAGCTTACCTCAGTCTGAAATAAGGTATCATTACAAAGTCTTGATTTTATGTTTTTAGACTGGATAGCTCTTTGGTAAACCAAGGGGCTTCCCAGATCTAATCGGACAAAAATATGGGACACAGGAATCAAAGAGTGTGTCAAGTACATTATAGAAAATGTTTGTGCCTTTTATAACGTCAGTGCACAAGTACAGAGCGGACCAATCAAAATCCCTGATCAGGCTATTAAGCTTCGTAAACTCGGCCTTACGAAAGCAGCGGACCCGTTTATAAAGCTTATCTGATCGATCCAATACAGAAGGTCCAATATCGACCGATACTTCAGTACTAGTTGACCCACCGTGGGGCGCCATTGTCGTCGGCGGAGATTGTAGTGCCGGGATTGTTCTTGACTCGCCCGCTGAATGTTGTTCCGCACTATCGCGAATACTTCTTTGAGTCGGGTTGCCTTAGTGTGGGCTGTGTCCGGAGGGCTTCCTGTCCCTGGTGTAACTTCGTCGTACAATGCTCCAGGTAAGCGGGGTTTCTCTCCCGTGTATCAAGAAGGCGGGGCTGAATCCAGTTGTTTCCGAGACACTGGAGTTAATTGCTAGTGATATCTCGGGTATAAGTTCGTCCCATGTGTTTTGATGGTCCTCCACGAATTGTGCAATCATGGTCTTCACTGTCCGATTGGCCCGTTCCGTAGGGTTTTCCTGGGGGGCAATACGGTGCGGTGTGTTGCAGATCCACACCGGCTGTTTGCATAAACGTGCGGAACGAGTGGCTGGTGAACTGTGTCCATTGTCACAGACGAATCGTTTTGGTACGCCGAAGTGACTTAGAATGCGTTCCCGAAAAGCTAGCTCTAGGCTAGCTTTCTTAAGTGGCACTAGTTCGGTCCATTTTGAGAAGCTGTCGAAGAATACCAGCAGCATGGTGTTCCCTCGTTTTGATCGGGGAAGTGGCCCTACGAAGTCGGCACATAATGTGGCAAAAGGTTCCTCTGCCCTGCGGGTGAGCATCCTACCCACGGGCTTGCGTTGCAGTGCCTTAAACTTTTGGCAGCTCAAACAGCTGCGTACGTATTTCCGCACATCGCGATATAGGCCGGGCCAATAGTATCGTTGTTTTATCCGTGTGATGGTCTTCCGAATGCCGAGGTGGCCTGCCGTGGGCTGATCATGGCATTCCTGGAGGACTCTTTGGCGTCGGTCTTTTTAGAACGCAAAGTTTCCATGACACGTAGTCGTGATCGTCGGCTCCGTGGCCCAGATGCCTGTAGAGTTCTCCATTCTCGATGACGTAGTCGGGGTATTTATCGGGTTCCTCTTTGGTCTGCTGAATCCGTCGTGTAAGCCAGGGGCAAGATGTTGCGTCCTCTTTGATTCTTGCTAGCGTCTCCAAGGGTTGTCGGGACAGGGCATCGGCAACCATGTTTTGTTTCCCTGCTCTGTAGTGGACGTCGTGCTGATACTGTTGGAGTTCGAGCGCCCATCCGCCCATTCCGTAGGGGCTTTCCAGAGTATTCAGCCATTTCAGCGCGAGATGGTCGGTTATAACGTCGAATCGGTATCCTTCTAGGTAGCAGCGTAGTTTTCGGATTGCCCAAATGACGGCGAGGCATTCCTTGTCTGTAGCGGAGTAGTTTCCTTCGGCCTGGTTCAAGCGTCGGCTGACATAGGCGATGACGCGTTCCTTTCCTTCGATCTCCTACGTGAGTACGGCGCCTATGCCGAGGTTGCTCGCATCGGTTTGTAGTGAGAACTTGACGTTGAAATCGGGGCGAGCAAAGTACGGGAGCGGTCGTGAGTAGTTCTTTTAGTTGGTCGAAGGCTGCTTGTTGATCTGCGGTCCATGTCCATGTTTGTCCCTTCTTGAGTAAATGAGACATTGGTTGGACTACTGTAGCAAAGTTTGGCACGAATCTTCGGTACCAGGATGCCATTCCGATGCACTGACGTAGTTCCTTTAGGTTCGTGGGTGGCTTGAGTTCTTTGACGGCAGCAATCTTGTCGGGGTCCGTGTGGATACCTTCTTCGCTGATGACGTGACCAAGATATTTGATCCGGCTTTGGAAAAATGTTCACTTTTCCGCGTTTATCCGCAGGTTCGCTTTTCGAAGGCGAGAGGACTATTGCCAGGTTGTGTAGGTGGTCCTTGAAGTCTCGTCCGACGACGACAATGTCGTCTAAATAGGCGAATGCGTAGGGTTCCATGTCGGCACCGATCACGGTATCAAGGGCCCGTTGGAATGTTGCTGGTGCAGAATTTAATCCGAAGGGCATCACTTTCCATTGATAGAGACCACTGCCGGGGACCGTGAAGGCGGTGGCTTCTCTACTTCCGTTGGCCATGGGTATTTGCCAGTATCCGTTCTTCAGATCGAGGGTGGTTATGAAGCGTGCGTTCTGTAGGCGCTCCAAGATGTAGTTGATTCTGGGCGGTGGGTATGCGTCAGGAATAGAGTGAGTGTTGAGTTGTCGGTAGTCACGCACATGCGCCATTTGCCGTTCTTTTTACGTACGAGTACGATGGGGGCGCTGTGTGGGCTTCGTGAAGGTTCGATGAGACCTTCTTGGATCAATTGGTCGACTTGCTCATCGATAATCCGCATCATGGCTGGGTTCTTTGGGTAGTACCTCTGTTTGATGGGTCCATTATCCCTCATGACGATGGTGTGCTCGGCGATGTTGGAGGTCCCGTGGAGATTATTGAACTTTGGAAGTTCTGTGTCCAGAAATTCTTGGATCTGTGGCGCTATGTCTGGCGGCCAGGGATCGGAGATCAGTTCTGGGTCGGGGATTCGGGGTGAGATCGGGGGGTGTCGGGGTCCTGTGGCTGGCTTGGGTCTTCTGGGAGGATGGTTGTGTCGAACGCGCTGGGGTGTTCGATCCTACGTGGGTAGTCGCTTATGTGGGCGACGATCGGGGTAGCGTTGGCTGAGAGTGGCGTAGCTTCGTGGGTCTGGCGGTATACCTGGGTTGCAATGTCTCCAGATCGATGTATGGCCAGGCGGGTCTCAGTGACGACTCTGTTTTTCGCAGCAACGACTTGTTTGGGCGACGAAGATTTCGGACGTGGTGTTAGGCATGGCGTGGTGCATGGCGCTAGTGGGTACGTCAGTACGCGGAAGGTACTCAGTGGGTTGGCGAAGATCGGGGTGGCGTCGGCCGTGGGTACGAGAGGGCTGCGGTCGGTGTTTCGGGGGTCATCGGGCTAGATTCCGGTTCCGGGGGTGGAGAGGTTCTGTGGATATTAGTTCGATGATTGGGCCCGACCAGCAAAGGGATTTGCGTGGCTGTTTCCTCGTGGTTTGGTTGTTGCACTGTTGCTGCCGTTGTCGTTGTTCGGGGCTGGTTGTCGTCTCTTTGAGGGTGTCCGTGGGTTCACCTTCTCCGTTGAGGGTAGGGTGCATGGGTGCGCGGTGGCTGAACTTGGACCTGGGCTTCCTGTGTCGAGCAGATTCAAGTTCGTTGGGGTTTGTCTCGTGTGTGAGGTCCTAGTGGTGGGTTCGGGGTGCGTGTGCCCCGTAGTTTGTTTTGATCCTGGGCTTCCTGTGTCGAGCGCCTGGTTCAAGTGTGTTGATTCTTGTCTCATGTGTGAGATCCTCGTGGTGTGTTTGGGATGTGTGTTCCTGTGTTTGGCTTAGGACGCGGGTGCTCCGTAGTGGCCGTGGGATTCGTTTTCCCGTTTGCTTGGTTGCAGTTTACCGGTGCTTGCTTTTTGGATTCGTGTTTTCCGTTGTGGGCCGGTGCTTTGCTTTTGGTGTGGTTGGTTTCGGTGTCGTATTCTTCGTTGCATTATTCGGTGCCGTATTCGTTGCGGTAGGTCAGGGAAGTGTGTTCGCTATGGTTGGTTTCGGGGTCGTATTCTTCGTTGCGGGATTGGGTGCCGTATTCTTTGGGGTAGGTCGGGGACGTGTATTCGCGGCGGTTGACCTAGATTTCTTGTTGCTGAGGTTGGTGACTCGTACGTGGTTGGAGTGAACTGAGGGTGGCGTTGGCGGGAGGTGGCGATCTTGTAGTTTTAACAGCGTAGTGCCGCATTGGATCGTCGTTTTCGATGGCACATGAGAAGTCCATGCCGACTATAACTTGCTCCAGCATGTTTGGGAGGACCAGGGTGGGATTTGGACCTCTCGTTGATCCAGCTTGATGTGCGCCAGTACAACTTGTGTGATCTCTCTGACTGAACCGTCAGCCAGGCGTATGCGGACGCATGCATCTTGCAGGTTGGAGTTGTTGTTTAGTTGCCGGGCCAGGTTGTCTCTGACGAAACTTCGGGACGCCCCGGTGTCGATGGTGGCCTCCGTTGTTTGTCCTCCTATTGTCACTATCGCCACTATTCGGCCGTCGTTCACGTGTAGTGGGTTGCTTAGTCGCGGGTCTGTGGAGGCGTCGTTCTCGGCTGATCCGTGTCAGTCGAGGACGCGTGTCGTTTCCCGACGTGGCTCGGCGGCAACAGTCGACGGTTCGAGTGCCGCGCTTTCCACATTCCCAGCAGAATAGGATCGAAGCGTTGGTGCAGTCGTAGGCGGCGTGTCAGCTTGACCACATCGGCGACAGGCTGCGCGTGGGGTTGGCAATGGGGGTGGTGATCATTCGATGGGCGACGTCGTGGTTCGTTGTACTATTTTGATTCGATGACTGTCTGCGCGGTGTGTCTGCTGAATCCCACTGGGGTCTCGAAAGGGGGGTACGGTAGGACTCACCTTCTCTGCGGTCTGGTTGCCTTGCCGGCCGGGTGTCTCTTGGTGGGCTTCGCATGGGTGCGGGGGTCGTTGCGTGTTTCTTCTCGTGAATAAGCTCGTACTCTGCCGCTAATCGGGTTAGCTGTGACAAGTTTTCAATTCGTCTCGTCTCACGTATAGCTGGAGTCCTGGCAGGGCGTTCTCGTAGATCCGGTAGAGCTCAGCTAACTAGGTCGTACTCGGCATGGTGCATGAGTAGCCGGATCTCGATGAGATAGTCTTTGAATGGTTCTCCCACCGCTTGCTTGCGGCCTCGGATCTGGTCCTCCAATTGTTCGAAATACCTTGGCGGCAGAAAATACGTCAGAAACTCCTGGCGGAAATGTGTCCAGGAACTGCCCTGTAGTTGGCTGGTACGGTGCCAGCGACTGGCTCGGTCGGTGAGTAGTTCGGCCATGCTCCGAGGCAGCTGGTTGGTGTCCACTCCATAGGCGCGTGCGCGTTCCTCGAGTAGTTCAGAAACGATTTTGGGTCATCTTCTCCGTTGAACTGGATGCCCCACCCGCGGATGCGTTCTGCTGTGCGTGCGACGTGGTTATAGTCGGGCCCGATTATGGGTGCGTCAGTCGATGGTATACATAATACATATACATGTAATATACATTACATAAGGGGCGGCCTTGGAAGATCGGCGGCTGTGTGACCACTGGTGGGGGGCGTGGGCTCTGGGGCTGCGGGGACTTGCAAGCCTGCTTTGGGGTCCCATCCTCCGGTGCCTGATGGTCCTGGGTAGTGGGCAGCGGGGACTTGGAGCGTCCTGCTGGTCTTGCGTACTGTCTCTCGAGTTCTGGCAAGCGAGTCCAGGCGCCCGGCGGGAGTGGTCCGGCGACTAGTATGGCAAAGTTTTTGCGCAACTGTTCAGCAGTTCCTTCGGTGTCAAATCCGAATTCCTTGGCGAAGGCCTCCAGCTCGTCCGGCGGCGCTTGTAGATCCAGCCGATGCTGACGCCTGGATTGGCGATTTGTTCGCTGGTGTGGAAAACAATGCTCGCGTCGTCTTCGTAGGCTTCCATGGTGATTGGACTGAGTTTTCCTCGGTGTTGTTTTGGGCACTTTTCACTGTTTTAGCAGTTGGTCACTGCGTTTACTTTCCCGGTGGCACTCGCGACTGGATTCGGGTGGGTGCGCGAATTTGGTTTTGTACCGGACTTGTGTTCTGTGGTTAGCTCTACTATTCTTTCTCGGTGGCCGTGGGTTTTTTGTCCACGTATCCCCGTGTTAAGGTTTTCTCTTTAAGCTTCCTTAAAGTTGCCAGAAAGTCGGCTTTGAAATTTCCTTAATGTTGCCAGAAAGTTGGCTTTGAAATCTCCTTAAAGTTTCCGTAAGTCCCTGCTCGTGCGCCACTTGTAAAATACCTATCTCAGACTGAGGTAGGCTCAGTCTGTCAGGGTTCTCTACAAGATATTTTGTAGAAGTGCTGGGACTTTAGGGACAAGGGGGCTTGGCCGTGAGACCGAAAGTGGAGCGGGCGTAGAGTCTGGTTACCGTACAGGTACTTTGGTGATCGCACTTGGCGATGAAACGGCAAACGTTGACCCCTGAGTTTTGGTGTATGCGGTAATATGTCTTTGTGTTACCTTGTTCGCGCTCGGCGAGGACATAGCTGACACCAGATTTTTTGGTGTGCGGTTAATATGTTGTTGTATTTTTTACTTTTATTTACGTTCGCGCTCGGCGAGGAAATAATGACACTGCGTTGAGTTTTTGATGTTTATTAGTTTTATTTATTCTTGTTTTTATATTGGTTTTATATTTCGTCATTGCCTCGGTTGCACCGACAAATGAGCTGAGTGTAGATTTGGCACTTTTGGTCATTGACTCGGTTGTACCGAGAAATGACTGAGCGTGGGAACTGGGTACCTCGGTGGAAATCGCGGAGTTGTGTAACTCTGTGGAAATTGTGGCGCGTGTGTCGATTCTGCAGAAATCGATCGGCGCGTGGGGCAGGAAATGTACAGTGTCAGGTGTATGATGTTTGTGTTGTTGGTGTATAGATTATATGTGACAAAGTAACTTAGTGCTATGAATATGAATATGTATATGAATGTAACGGGCCCTGGTCCCAGGATGTCGGTTTTAACCAGGTTTCAGTTAACACAATAATATCGGACAAAAATGTGAAACTTTCAAGATAGAGAGTGCTGAGAGAGTGCATTCTGGTAAGTAACTAAAAGAGAGGAAACTACTTTTTGGATGGGTGGAAGTAGAGCGGGAAGATGAGGATGGAGCACTGGTCTGACTGTTGGGGGAAGTTATGGGGGACCTATTCTTCTTCTTAGCCTTATACTCTTTTCACAACCAAGTGCTCCGGCCAAAAAATTGGCAGAGCAAATGGTGTCGAAATGAGATGGGGGACGCTTATCTTAAAAGAAGCTATCTCCCTGGCATAAGCGAAATTAAACTTCTCCACCTTTAGGCCTTCGGCTTTTATTTTGCTTTTGTATAAAAGAAATGTTACATCATTAGTTGTAAGATCAGCGGAAAGCCGAGAGACAAAAAACTTTGCCGCTTTGGTGGGACACCCACCAGTGGTTTTGGCACCACAGGTGCGGTACCTGTGATGGCAATATCCAGTGGTCCTGGACGTACAACAACTGGTGGGTTCGTAATCGATGGGATGGCTATGGAGTTTGGTACGGACTCTACGGACACGGACGCTACAGTCGGCTGCATGTTCTCCGAGACGATGCATTCGGCTACCGAATCTGCATCACCAGCAGTGATCGTTGGTTTGGGTGGCAAACGAAATCAACTGCTGCACTGGCGCTAGTGGTCGGATTTTAGTTTTTCAGATGACGGCGGGCGTGAGGCGGTTGGCACTTGAAAAGTCCCGTGGGTGGACTTCTTGCGCCGCGGAGACTCAGCCAGCGGCTGTAAACTGCTGAACTGGTGTCCATGGCTAGAAGCCGATCGTATTGCTTTTAAAGCCCACGATCAGCTCCTTACTTCCCACTCCTCGTCTGCCTCATAAACGAGCGCATTTCGCTTTCTACCGCACGGCAATCCTCGCAACTATAATGCAAGCCGTTGCGTTGTGAGAAGGTATACCCCACACGGCCAGAAATACCTGCACACTTTGCGTGTACTACGCTGTCGCAAAGCCAGCAGGGTATGTTCGGCTGATCGTGAGTGATCTGCTTCTTGCAGTTTTTGCGCAGACCACTGAAAATTCCATAATAATTTTTTTTTTTCAATAACAAAAGAAAGATCAAAACAAATAGCAATCAGACCACAGTGCAAGCAGTTTCTAAAAGCAATGCTTAAAGAGAAATGAAAAAAAAGAGAGAACTACTGCAACAGCTTTCAAGTAGAGAGAGCTACTGCACAAAAGGTTTATAAGCGAGAGAGAAAAGAACAGTTAGTTTGGGTGATAGAGAGAGAGAAGTTGCTAGACAAAAGCTAAAAGAGCGGCCAAATGTATTTTCTTACTTAGGTAAGCAACAACAAAACACAATTACCCGCCGCACAAAATTGGTTAAAAACGTCGTGTTTATACACAAAAACTAGGCATGCACCCGCATGATTTTGATAGAAAATCAGATTTAGAGTGTAATTATTAAATTTATTAGGCCAAACACCGGTTGTTTTATAATATATAGTTTTTAATATATAGGTACGTATAGTTCGTTCTCTTTTGAGTGACCAGACGTGTTTTTCTTGCGCTCCGCTGCTTTCTCTTATATATTTGCAAACAACCGGTGTTCGATCAGCCGAACATATCCTGCTGGCTTTGCGATAGCGTAGTGCACGCAAAGTGTGCAAACGTATTTCTGGCCATGTGGGTGATGCCATCTCACAACGCACCGGCTTGCATTATAGTTGCGTGGATTGTCGTGCGGTAGAAAGCGAAATGCGCTTCCAATGAGCGCAGACGAGGAGTGGCTTTAAGGCAGAGCTGATCGTGGGCTTTTAAAGGCAATACGATCGGCTCTTAGCCATGGACACTCCAGTTCAGCGGTTTACAGCTGCTGGCTGAGTCTCCGCGGCACAAGAAGTCCACTCCACGGGACAGACCTAGTGCCAACTGCCTCACGCCCGCCGTCATCTGAAAACTAACTCCGACCACTACGCCAGTGCAGCGGTTGATTTCGTTTTGCTACTCCAAGAGCAACGATCACTGCTGGTGATGCAGGATTCGGTAGCCGAATGCATCGTCTCGGAGAACATGCAGCCGACTGCCAGCGTCCGTGTCCGCAGAGTCCGTACCAAAACCCATAGTTATCCCATCGATTACGAACCCACCAGTTGTTGAACGTCCAGGACCACCGGATATTGCCATCACAGGTGCCGCAACTGTGGTGCCAAAACCATTGGTGGGTGTCCCACCAAAGCGGCAAAATTTTTTGTCTCTCGGCTTGCCCCCTGATCTTTACATCTAATGATGTAACTGCTTTTATACAAAGCAAAATAAAAGCCGAAGGCCTAAAGGTGGAGAAGTTTAATTTCGTGGTATGCCGGGGAGATAGCTTCTTTTAAGATAAGCGTCTCCCCATCTCATTTCGACACCATTTGCTCTGCCAATTTTGGCCGGAGCACTTGGTTGTGAAAAAGTATAAGGCTAAGAAGAAGAATAGGTCCCCCATAACTCTCCCCGGCAGTCAGACCAGTGCTGCATCCTCATCGTCCCGCTTCTTCCACCCATCCAAAAACTAGTTTCCTCTCTTTTTTATTACTTACCAGAATGCTTAGGGCTTACGTAGTAAGCTCAGCACTCTCTATCTTGAAAGTTTCACATTTTTGTCCCATATTATTGTGTTAACCGAAACCTGGTTAAAGCCGGACATCCTTAGTTCGAAGTTTTTGGCAGATCGGTACACAATATTTAAATGACCGTTTGTCTCGACGTGGAGGGAGGGGTCCTCATCGCAGTAGACTCTAACTTCACGTCGGAACATTTCATATTCAGGTTCAACAAGACCTGGAATTCCTGACATAAAACTGATTCTTCCCGCCTTTTCTATTTTCATTACCTGCTCATACATTCCACCGTCTTCGGATATCTCTATATACGAGCAGCACCTGTCCGCTTTAAAAACTGTTTCTTCCTCGCTATCAGATAAAGACCAAGATGATAGTTCTGGGGGATTTCAATTTGCAAGGCACTGTTTGGTCTTCGGTAAACGAGTCGAATAACCTTGTGCCCATATCACGACACATGACTTTATTGACGGCTTGCTAGAGGACGTCCGGAATCTCAAGTCAACCATGTGAAAAATTCCTTTGGGTCGATTGCTCGATCTCTGCTTCGTCTCGGATCCGACAATAGCGTTGTTAACCGAAGCCCTTCCGCTCACTATACCTGAAGACTCCTACGACATCCTACTTTCAAGTATCGGTCGATACTGGACCTTCTGTATTGGATCGATCAGATAAGATTTCTAAACGTGTCCGCTGCTTTCGTAAGGCCGAGTTTACGAAGATTAATCAAGCCTGATTAGGGAATTTGATTGGTCGCTCTGTACTTGTGCACTGACGTTTATAAAGGCACAAACATTTTCTATAATGTACTTGACACACTCTTTGATTCCTGTGTCCCATATTTTTGTCCGATTTTAGATCTGGGCGTAGCCCCTTGGTTTTACCCAAAGAGCTATCAGTCTCCAAAAACATAAAATCAAGACTTTTATAAAAATTTCAAGAAGTTGGCTCTCCTTCTCTCTCTCGCTATGTAATAGCTCGGTCAAATTCACCATTGTAAACGCTCATTTACGTAAACAGCAAGCTTAAAACGTCCGCACATCCATCCTCGCTATCATTTCAAGAATTCGTCGGCAAACAATGATCAGGCCATTTACCGATCTTTTTTGCATTTTCGAAAACAACCTATTCCCATGTCGACTCTGGTCAGCCGTATCCCATACAGTTTACCAAGATCGAACGGCATTTTCAGCCCTACGTTAAATGAAAGCTCACTGCTTCAGGATCTTCGACTAGTTAAGCCGGTGTTCTCACCATCCTGAAAAGTCCCCGCCTGTGTACTCAGGTACTGCGCCGACGCTCTGTGTGGACCCTGCTTAAATTATTCACCCTATCCCTTTACTCCTCCTGTTTCCCCGATCTGGAAGGAATCGTTTTATTATTCCTCTCCATAAGAAGGTAGTAAGTCTGACGCAATGAATTACAGAGGTATATCAAAAGTTATCCGCTATTTCCAAAAATGTTTTAGAAAATTTTTAACCCGGCACTTGCAACATCTCTGCAAATCACTTATATCTCCAGCTCAGCACGGATTTATAAGGCGACGATCAACAACTACAAATTTACTAGAGTTTACCTCTTTTTTTTATTATTAAAGGCTTCCATGGTAACATGCAGACGGGTGTCATTTACACCGATTTCAGTAAAGCATTCGACTCTGTAAACCATTCCTTTTAGCACAAAAAACTTGACATTTTAGGGTTTCCGCCCAATCTTTTTGAAATGGATTTCAAGCTACCTTTGCTCTAGGTCTCAAAGAGTGCTCTTCAAAACTCCTTGTCTTCACTTGTTCAGGTTACTTCTGAGTACCACAGGGGGCAGCCATCTTGGCCCCTACTTTTCACACTCTTCATTAATGACCTGCCTTCAGTATTAACAAACTCTCGAGTACTCATGTATGCGGATGACGTTAAACTCTGTGTCAGTATAAGGACATTTCATTTCACTCTCGCTTGCAATCCGATCTCAATAACTTTCAGTCATGGTGTTGTGCAAATATGTTACACCTGAATGCCTCGAAATGTAAAAAGTAATGACATTTCATCGCTCCAGCCCCTTGTTGGCTCCTTACACCCTCTGCGGTGGTTCTCTTGAGAGAATTACATTGGTTGATGATCTTGGTGTTCGCCAGACCCCAAGTTAATTTTTTTCTGAACATATTTCTACCATGGTAAATAAAGCCATGGGGTGCTTGGGTTTTATAAAGAGGTGGTCAAAGGAATTTGACGACCCCTATATAACGAAGACTCTCTATATTTCACTTGTTTGTCCGATTTTAGAGTACAGCTCGTGTGTATGGTGTCCTCAGTACAAAGTACGCAAGACCGTATAGAATCAGTCCGCCAAAAACTTTTTACTTCGGTCTCTGCGCAAGTCACCTGGGCTGAAGGTATGAGACTGCCTTCTTACTCACGTAGATTGCTCTTAATAGACCTTCCATCCTTACTGGCTCGAAGAAAAATGCTTGGTGTGGTTTTCATGCACAACTTGATCGGGGTGACATCGACAGCCATGACTTGTTGTTTTCATAATCTTCACGATTCGGATTAGATCCTCTGAAATTTGAAATTCCTTGTACCTTTGTATGTGTATGTCGAATTATTCCTGAAAACGATGAGCCGTTTCGGATCTTATTCTCGATTATAATTCGTTCTACCACAAATATCCACCACTAAATCACTTCCTCAAAACTTAAATCACTGAGACCTAACATACGAAGTACGTTGGGAGTAATGATTCTTTAGTAACTTTGCATGTTTGGCGTTGTGTTTAGCCCTAATTTTTCCTCGAATATTAGTCTAACACCTATCTTTCCTGCATGTTCAAGATTGGTTTTACACCCTCGTGTCGCGCGTCATACGGCATGGCGCGTTTCGGTCGGTTGGGCGGGAGGAGGGGCTGGCGTATCTGTCTGATCCGCGTGGAACAGGCTTCGGCACGAGGTGTCGCATGGAGGGGTGATGGTTGGTCATTTGAACATAAGTCCTAAAGTATAAAGAAAGAAAGAAACGGGCGCAAAGAAAAAAACGTCTGGTCAGACTGCAAAAAGAGAACAAACGAATTCAGGCTCAGAGGCATCTTCACATTCCGTTGGCAGTCGTTCTTGTATTTTGTATCAGAACGATTACAGTAATTAAAATATACCTTTGTCTATTACCAAAGACAGAACCTGTTGACCCGATCAATAAACACATATTAAAACATAACCTTTAACATAAATGGAACCTTTCGACATTCGAAAATCCAAGTGCATTGTCATGATAACCCAAAAAATGTTTTTGCCAAACACGAGATATATTTTTAAAAGGCCGTGGTTGATGGTAAGTGATGCTGTGGTCCAGCAGTGGCAAAAAAAAAGCCGTTTTTTAACTCTCCGACTCCATTGAGGCCACTGGACACCTATTTATGAAAATAGTTAGTCTCTGGGCTATACAAGACATACAATACCAAGATATGGAATGAGCGAGAAAAGCACGGCAGGGGACGGCTTTGCCTTTGTTCGTCTAAATAATAATAATAAAAGTAGGGCAAACCCTCTTCAAAGTGTGTTTAATACAAGAAACCCAAATGTTAAAAGGGTGTTCCAGTCCCACCGCGGGAATTGAAAGTTGGTCCAGGGCTGGAACGATGCGACCATCTGTGGCGGGTTCGGTGACGAAAAAAGGGGTATCGGAAAACCTGGGGAAAAGAAGAGACACAAGAGAATGATATAGAGGAACGAGGCAGGCCAAAAATCATAAGTGGGGGTTAGCCCGGATAAAAAAGTGAAAGGGGAAAAATTTGTAGTGGGCGTAGCGGCAACAATCCACGTATTACCCGACTAGGTCAGCCATTTTACCGGAGGTCGGATCGTGTCCGAGAGTTCCCAAGAGGCAACCGATACATTTCAAGGTCCTGGAGGAACCAATTCATGGATATTTTCCCCTCTGGCCATCAACCCTTCCCACGCCGCGGTGACCCAGAGGGGAAGCGTCGTGATACCCCAGGAGGCCATGAACAATTTGGGCGCACAATATCCGTGAGTGTGTTCCGTTGGGAGTGTGTGTGTGTGTGTGTGTGTGTGTGTGTGTGTGTGTGTGTGTGAGTGCCTGGAAAGCTGCAAGGCACGCAAAGTGTCGGCTGGCATCAAGCCGGACCTAAGGTTGGTCCAGCAAAAACGACGGGAGACCGCCCCATCGGAAAAAACAGATTTTTTGGGGTCCGAGTGAGAAGCTGCCACCGACCACCTCGACGCCTGTATCGCGACGGCGTACACTGCCCGGCACACACATACAAATACCGGCACCAATAACTTATTTAGAACGGGTTGTTTACCAAATTATATATATATTATTTATTTATTATCTATATATTTATGTAAACACTGTTATTTATACTGTCATTGCTTTGTGTTGTCTTAGTTTATGCGTATATTTTTGTCATAGTTTGTAAGAAAAACCTAACGTCAACAACCTTTTGTACAAAAAACAAAACATTTACGGCAATTACGAAACATAAAAATTAACCCCTAGAAGGAGTGCGGCAAGTTAGTTTGTCGACGGCCTAAATCGTGATCTTGCCCCTACGACCCCTGAACAAGAGCTCTTGTAGGTTTGTCTCGGGAGGGCCCAACAACACCCCATTTAAAACCAAACAAACATTAAGTTTTTTTTTTTGTCGTTAAATAGTTGGTGTTTTTTTTTGTTTTCCATTATTTATTTATTAAATAAATTTATTTATTTTTTATTAATCAAATAGCTAAATAATGAATGATAGAATATATTGAAATTTATAAAAGAGTATGATGGAATAAATTCATTTGAGAGGAGGACACGTGGCTACAGCCCTGGAGGAAATAACACGCCGTAGCCGTTCCAGCAGAGGGTGGCCAAAATGTATGATCCGTTTGACCACAGGTAGGGTGGGCGCGCGAAGTTTAGAAAACTAGACTTCACCCATTTGACAGTCGTCTCAGTGTTGGTTCAGTATTTTTTTTTTTGTATGTTCTGCGATTTTGTTGTTTTGTAGTTATGATGTCCGAGAAGTCGTTCTCGTTCAAAACCCTTGTTTACAAACTTGGCGGGGAGAATGGAAAAATTACCCAGCCCTGGGGTCGAGATTTGGCCGGCGCGGCCCCACCGAAAAAGCCAGGTTAACAAATGGCGCCAAAGTTTTATTGTTCGAATGCATCTGACTGACGTGATCCAGGGGTCATTCTCACAAATGGCTCCTGGATAGTAAGGGGATGCATTGGGAAATAAAATAAAAATAAAAAAAATAAATTTTGTTGAGAAGACGACGTCTCACGAAATGCTCCTTGGCTCTCCTGGCGGAATACGCTACCGCGGCTTAAGGGGAGCGAAAAGCTGGCGCGGAGCGGTCGATGCTGGGGGAGAAAAGGAAGCGAGTAGAGTAGAAAATGTAAAAGTTTGTATGTTGACTTGCGTGTTTCTGTTTCTGTATTTTCGTCACCGTTCGATGTCGCTTGTGTACGTATGTCGCCGCCGTTCAACAAATGAACTGGGAGTTTGCGACGGACACATTGCCTGGTGGTGGTGACATCGATAAAACTGTGATAAAATGTGATATAGAAATAGGATAGAGTAAGTCATGTAGGTATTTGTTCAGTTTAGTTTCTCACCTGTTTGTCTTTTTGTTAATAGTTGCTTTCGTGTCTTGGTCCAGTTGTCGGTCCGTCGAGATGTGGTGAGGAGTTGGTGGCCCGGGTGTCGTAAAGACAGTCCGCGATGCATCGACTGTCACCGCAGATCGGCAGGGACAAGGCATTTGAAGGAACTTTGAGCACCGTGAGGCTTCTCGCTTATTGGTCATTACAGAAGTGATGACTAGAGTAGGCGACAAGTCACACAAGAGGTGTTTTATGAATGTAGTATCCGTAGGGCGGCTGTCAAATGGAGCGCAGAAACTGGAGCGGTTGTAGGTCCCGGCTAGTCACGTGTCCTCCTTTTTTAGAAGACGTAGAAGATTTGTGTTTGTAGTTTTGTATGAGAGTATATGTTTTGAGTTTTGTATGTTAGAGTCGAGCTATATGTTAGTTATTTATTTATTCAAATATTGAAGTGGAGATATAAATATTAATTTATTTAAGGCACATTTATATATCGATATATTTATTTATTTTATATATTGATATATTTATTTATTTATTTATATATATACTGATATAATTAGTTATTTATATATATATATATTTATACTGATATATTTATTTATTTATTTATATATTTATTTATTTATCGGAAGATTTGTGTGTGTCCTGTGGGTTTTTTTTTTTTCTCGCTGGGGATTTATTTGGGTATTTATTTAATTATTTATATATACATAGGTGTTAGGGATGCCACAAGAAGGGAGCAGTAGACCTTTCCAATCGACGCGGTCTCGAGCTAACGAAAGACGTGACTCGTTAGGAGAGGGTCTGGTGCGATGGACCGCAGTGATTTGGGAGCTGTGGGGGTTTGCCGAGAACGCCAGTTCAGAACCGGGCAGAAGAGTGGCCAGCAACGCGCCTTCAATCGCGTCTGAATTAGCGACAGCAGCCAACGTAGCGATTGCTCAGGCGCAGGCTACTCATAGAGCAGCGCAGGCGGACTCTATAAGTAGAGTTTACAGGAGGAGTTGCGCATGGGGTTCATGGGAATGATGCGCGAACTCAATGAAATACTCCAGCCTTTGAGACAGCAACCGCCACAGCCGACAGTACCGCAACGGGAAGGCCACCATAGCGAGCAAGGGCATCGAGGTGCTGTACCGAAAAGGAACCCGTCGAGTTCAACCGATGCAGCCATTCCGCCACCAAAACCATTGAGGTCAATGTTGAGCCACGATAGGGATGGTCCGGAGCCGTCTTCGGGAGTGGGGGCGACCGCATCGGGGAGCAGCACCGACGGGGGTACAACCGGGCTCGGGAATGGATAAATCCAATAGCGACACATGCGGGTCCGGGTCAAAAACAGAAATAGGGAGATCCGGTGGGCGAGGAACTAGCAACCCACGCGAAGATCACCGTCCACAGTCGCCGCAGTATCGACCGTGGCCACGCTGGGGCCGAGTCGAGAAATGGGACGTTACCTTTGATGGCGACGCCAATAAAGTCACCGTAGAGGATTTCGTGTTCCGAGTGGAGTTCCTGCAGGCTCAAATGCGATGTCCTTGGGATGAGGTGATGAACTGCGTACATCACTTGCTAACAGGAAACGCTCGGGAATGGTACTGGCAGTATGTACGGGATCATCGTGGGGAATTGGCAGGACTTCAAGGACGACCTAGTGGCACGTTTCCGAGGCACGGCTTCGGAGTTCGATAGGGATGAGGGAACTGCGGGAGCGGATGCAGAGGCCAAATGAAAGCGTGGAGGAGTTTTTCCATGCGATGAGGATGCTCGCTTCGAGGGTAGAGACGCCGCCATCTGAAACAGAAATGGTAAAATAGTCAAAAAAGGCTCTCACAGATGAGATAGCGAGCTTTGTGTATAGCTTACGAGTCTACTCGCTAGACCAATTGCGTGACGAGTGCGTGGAAATAGAGGCGCACCTAAAGAGGAAGGCCCGATCTTCGTGGCGAGGCGCACCGAAAGCCACTAACTTTGGCCGAGGAGCAAACGTCAGCGAGGTCACGCACGAGTCATCGAAGTGAGGAGGAGGCAGAAATCTGTGAGGAGGCGCAAGCGACGCGTCGTCTTCCCGTGAAGCTGGTTTGCTGGAACGGCGGGAACCTCGACCATGGTTTTCGGGACTGTATGGCATCGGAGAGGCGAATCTTCTGCTACCGCTGTGGACAGCCCGATGCGTACTGTCCGACATGTCCGAACTGTGCGGGAAACGCGAAGAAGAGCGTGATCCAAGCAGGCGAATCACGCTCACAGATGGGGCCTGTGAATCGGAAGTAGGAGATAAAACAAAGAGAATTAGGTAAAACATATAATAATTTGCATGTTAATTTAAGGAACCTACCGTATGAAGAGCGGCTAAGGAAATATTTAGAAGCCCGGAACAGGATATTTTCCGACCTGAAAGTGGATGGGATGCGAGCACTGTCAGCGCGAGTGAAGAAGGCACGTTCCCGTTTTAGGCAGAGACGATCGGTGAGGAGACAGGTGATTGCATCAGTACAGCGGTGTCAAAAAGCTGACCCGAGAGTTTTGCAGAAATCTCTGTAATGGGAGAATCCTTTCGAGGTTTGCTGGACTCAGGCGCTACACACAGCATGCTAGGCAGGAATGGCCAGGAATTCTTGCAGAAGCTGGGTGTAGAGGCTCGTCGGTATTCATCCATAGTGAAGGTAGAAAAATGGAGAAGATCGCGCAATCGTTGGCCGAGTGGAATTACCTGTGGGATATAAGGGAGAGGTTAAGAGATTAACATTTTTCTTATGTCCGTTCTTGGAGCAGGAAATTTACTTGGGAGTAGACTTTGGCGGGCTTTGCATTGGCTCCTGAGGTGATGGGACACGGTCAAGCATCATCTTCTCCCAGATTGGTGGAAGAAGTGATGGCTGACCAAGTCGCCCACTATGTAGAAGGACCGGAGAAGGAGATAGTCCAGGAGGAATGGGAGTTGTCGGAGGAGCAACAAAACCGCCTTGGATAAGGTGAAGGCAGAGTTCCTGACGTTTGAGGGAGTAGGCCTGGGCAAGACGTCGATAGAGACGCATAAAATCCAGCTTGTGGAGAATGCCGAGCCGGTAAAGGACCGACATTATCCATTGTCGCCAGCGATGCAGGACGTGGTTTGTGTGGAGGTAGACAAGATGTTGGCTTTTGGGAGTCATCGAGCACAGTGATAGCCCGTGGAGCAACCGCACAACGGTGGTGCGAAGGCCGGGCAAAATCGGTTCTGTCTCGATGCCCGAAAGCTCAACAACCTGACCATCAAGGACGCCTACCCACCGCCTAGCATCGAGGGGATTTTGTCGCGTCTCTGTCAGACGATCTACATCTCCAGCGTCGATTTAAAATTCGCATTTTGGCAAATCGAGCTGGACGAGCAAAGCCGAGCCTACACTGCGTTCACGGTGCCAGGAAGACCACTATACCAGTTCGGATGATGCCCTTCGGTCTCTGCAACGCTGCACAACGACTCTGTAGATTGGTGGACAAGGTTATTCCGGTAGAGATGCGTTCGAATGTGTATGCATACCTCGACGACCTGCTGATTATAGCCGAGAATTTTGAACAGCACGTGAGGATCCTCCGACAGGTTGCAGAGCGACTACGGAAGGCAAATTTTACGATCGGGTTAGGCAAATCTTATTTCTGCTATAAACAGATTAAATACCTGGGTTTTATAGTGGGAGGAGGAACGCTGAAGATGGATCCAGATCGTGTGTCGGCTATTTTACGCATTCCGAGCCACGATCTGTCCGAGAATTGCGTAGCTTCTTGGGTACGGCGGGTTGGTATCGGCGCTTTATGAAGAACTTCGCAGAGTTAGCCGTTCCACTGACAGATGCCCTGAAAAAGTCGGGAAAAGGGGGAAAAGCGGGAAAAGCGAGCAATGGGAGAGCTGAAAGCTGCACTTACCTCGGCACCTGTCCTGGTACACGCAGATTTCAAGCGGCCCTTTTACATCCAGTGCGATGCTTCTCACTATGGGGTAGGGGCTGTACTCTTCCAGCGTGATGACGAGCAGAACGAGAGGCCGATTGCGTTTTTTTCTCCGCCAAGCTGAACTGCCACCAGAAGAACTATTCGGTGACCGAGAAGGAGTGTCTGGCAGCTCTCATGGCGATCCTTAAGTTCCGTCCGTATGTAGAACTGATGCCTTTCACAGTCATTACTGACCATGCCAGTCTCAAATGGCTCATGACCATGAAGAATTTGGATGGTCGTTTAGCTCGTTGGTCCCTTCAACTGCAAGCCTTCGATTTCGGCATCGAACACCGGAAAGGTGGACAATTTAGTGGCAGATACATTGTCGCGCAGCATTGAAGAGTTGGAAGTGGATCCGAGCAGGGCGTTGGGGTTCGAAACGGTGGAGTTCGAATCTGAAGAATATCAGGAATTAAGAAAAAGAAATCACTGACAATCAAGACCGCTTACCTGATCTGCAAATTATCGACGGATGGTATTCAAAACGCATGCGCTTCGAACGGTTCGATGACCAACCAGAGGGATCGATCTGGAAACTGTGGGTTCCGAGTTCGTTGACGACCACGCTGATAGAGCAGGCACATCTCGATGAGAAAACGGCGCACGGGGGAATCGCGAAGACCCTGCATCTGTTGTGTAGGCAGTTCTACTGGCCGAACATGGCAGTAGAAGTCCGCGACTACATCCGACG
The DNA here is from genome assembly GCA_009664405.1 of Drosophila bifasciata. Taxonomy (NCBI): domain Eukaryota; kingdom Metazoa; phylum Arthropoda; class Insecta; order Diptera; family Drosophilidae; genus Drosophila; species Drosophila bifasciata. The sequence goes on from WIOZ01000149.1 coordinate 85,761, forward strand.
TTGTATCGTCTGCAATGAGTCGAAAGCGCAGAACTACCGTATGCAGGTTGGAATAGGACAAGAGGTGGTCACGGAGCGTCCATTCCAAAAAGTTATATATTGACTTTTTTAGGGAAATATCCGCGTTCCAAGAATGGTCAGGCGTGGATCTTCATTGTGGTGGACCACTTTTTCAAAGTTTACGTTTTTAAAAACAATGAAAGCGGCCACGGCGAAGGAAGTAGTGAAGTTCCTCGTCCATGAGGTTTTTATAAGTTTGGGGTGCCGGAGACTATTCACTCGGACAATGGGGCCCAGTTCATCTCCAAAACATTTAGGAAGATGACTGATGCGTTTGGAGTGACCCACATGAGGACGCCGGTGTATTCTCCGCAGAGTAATGCGGCCGAACGGGTGAATCGCACAGTCCTCAGTGCGATTCGAGCGTATTTAGAGGACGACCACCGGGACTGGGATGTGCATCTCCCAGAAATAGAGTTGGCAATTAGGAACTCAGTTCACGAGGCGACAGGCGTGACTCCATTCTTTGCTGTCTTTTGGGCAGCAAATGTACTTGCACGGGTCATGCTACAAGCTGGCGAAGCGGTTGCGGTCCATCGGCGAGCATGATATATCCGGGCTCGAGGGTCAGGACAAGAGACAGCTCATCCAGGAGAGGATCCGAGAGATAGTCTACACCACGCCTACGAACGTAGCAGCGTAAGGTACAACCAGCGAGCCCGGTTATTCTACGCGAAGCCGAGGCAAGAGGTATTCCGAAGAAATTTTGTCCTCAGCGACTTCGGCAAAGGCGTTAATGCCAAGTTCGCGGGAACGTTTGTGAGATGCCGGGTGGTGGGCGAGAACGCATACGCGTTGGAGGACTTGAGCGGGCGGCCCATTGGAGTTTACCACGCCAAGGATTTGAGGCTGTAGGCTGATGTGGGTGTGGCCTACGTTGGGCGCTGAAGAAGGAGGCACGCCGGCAAAGGAGGGTTAGGATGTAATCCGGTGGGCATGCCCACGCGTATGTGGTCCTCCCGGAGGACGTCGACATACTCGTGGTGGTGTTCCAGTCCCACCGCGGGAATCGATAGTTGGTCCAGGGCTGGAACGATGCGCCACCTATCGGGCGGGTTCGGAGACTCCTTTGGGGTATCGGAAAACCTGGGGAAAGAAGGACACAAGAGAATGATATAGAGGAACGAGGCAGGCCACGCATGCGCCAGAACCCAGAAAAATCATAAGTGGGGTTAAGCCCGGATAAAAAAAAGTGAGTGGGAGAAAAAATTTGTAGTGGGCCTATGGCTTAATCCACGTATTTCCCGTAGCCTGACCCGGATTATCGCCCAGTGCAGCCGGGTCAGCCATTTTACCGGAGGTCGGATCGTGTCGAGGAGTTATAAGAGGCAACTGACGTCAAGGTTCCTGGACAGGAACCAATTCCCGGAGGGAATTCCGTTCTCTCCACCAACTCTTCCCACGCCGCGGTGCCCAGAGGGGGAAGCGTCGTGTGCCCCAGGAGGCCATACAATTTTTGCCACAATATCCGTGAGTGTGTTCCGTTGGGGAGTGTGTGTTTTTTTTTTTTTTTCATGGATACGCCATGGGGGTGGAAATCTTCCTGAAGATACCAATGGCCCGTGCCATTGGCATGCACGATTCCTTGCTCAAGTCAAGGCCTACGTACTAAAAACCACCCCACACAACAAACACACCTCCACCCCGCGGGATCACCGTTAGGTATTGCTTCGCGGGGAGGGGGGCCTATTCTAGGCCGCTACGTTACGCTCTTTTCGCATCGTCTCAGGTCATCCTGGATGCGCTTAATGAGACGGTACACATACATTCTGTTTTCGTCCGATGCTGTTGTGAACTCTACAAGCGACTCCGGCGGAGGGACACTTTCCCGTCCATGCTGCGTATCTGCTACAGCTGTAGAGGACATGCTCCGGATCTTCAACTGCGGTTGGGCACGTAGGGCAGTAGGGGCTCGTATCGTGCTTGCACTTGAACAAGTACCCGCGATATCCACCGTGTCCTGTAAGAAACTGGGTAGTGTGGTAGTCCACCATGCTTCTGCTGCTGTCGGTCCCCTCCCTGACCTTTGCCGATCAGTTTGTGCGTCCATCTCCCTTTGCTGCTCCGGTTCCACCTTTCCTGCCATATTTCTATGGGCGTTGTCTTTCTCCGCTTTGGATGGCATCGGAGCCGTTTACGCTGTCCTCTTCCGAGTGCCTTCTATATATAGCCTGCATCTCCTGGCCAGTATGTCCACTGTAAAACATTCCTGCCAATACGAGTGCTGCATCCTCGGACACGGTCCTAAAACCGGATATTACCCTCAGAGCGGCTAGCCTGTACGGTGCAGCCAGCTTCCTCCCTCAGGCTCTTGTTGTGGACTACCGCTGCCGCCCACACTGGCGCTGCGTAGAGCAAGATGACGACACTACGCTTGCCATAAGCCTTCGTCGTCAGGCTTGGGGCCACCTACGTTCGGCAGTATGCGAGAGGGCTCCCTGCATCCTCGCTGCTTTTGGCCGGCATACTCACATGTGAGCGAATGTTTAGACGGTTATCCAGCATCACGCCCAAAGTATTTTAACGCGTCTTGAGACTTTTATTAGGTCCGTTCCTACTCTCACTGTGGCATACTCCAGGGTCTTCCTGCTCGTGATCAAGATCGCTTCTGTCTTGTGACTGGCCAGATCCAGACCAGCTTCTCGCATCCAATTGGCAATTGCTTCGATTGCTGTGTTGGCTGCGGACTCGATTTATTTGATATATTTATTTGGCTACAACGACTAGTGCCAGGTCGTCGGCGAAGGGGATTAGCTGGCATCCCACTGGTAGCTGCAGTCTAAGTACACTGTCATACATTAGATTCCACAGGAGTGGTCCAAGAACCGATCCTTGCGGGACTCCTGCCGTGACCTCGTACTCCGTCTCTCCTTGATCCGTCTCGTAGCCTAGCACCCTATCTGGAGAGGTACGGGAGATAATTTTAAGCAGGTACCCTGGTTTGCCGATCTGGCGCAGTGCAGACTCAATCTTGGCCCAGCTGGCCGAGTTGAAGGCATTTCTGATGTCCAGCGTCACTACTGCGCAGTACTCGCTTGGTACCCCACCTCCATCAGCGCCCTCTATATGGCTTTCGTGGCTATGTTGACCACCGCCATAATGGCGTCCACTGTCGACCGAAATTTCCGGAAGCCGTACTGTGCCTCGGATAGAGCCTCTGTCTCATCTACGAACACCATACCGAGCAAAGGAGCCTGTTGTAGAGAATTCTCTCCAGCAGCTTTCCTACTGTGTCCAGCAGGCAGATTCCGGTACAAAGACGGTTCGTCTGGTGGCTTGTTGCCTTTACGCAGCAGGATGAGGCGTTGCCGCTTCCACCGCTTTGGGAAGCATCCCTCACTCAGACAGTTGTTGAACACGTCAACGAAAAGTTCAGGGGCGAATGGCCACTGCGAGCTTTAGGGCCCTGTTGGGAATTCCATCTGGCCCTGGCGCTTTCCTGTCCCCGAGTCTCCTCGTAGCTTCGGTTACCCCCTGATGGACACTGGGTCGTAGGGAGCATCCTCCTGGGCTTGGTATGATCCTTCCCTCTGTGGATGCCGGGGAACAGTGCCCGTCACTATGGTTCTCATCAACTCGGGGCATGTGGGTGTTGGTGCGCTTACTCCTCTGATCCTCTTGGTGACTATTTTGTATGCAGTGCCCCACGGATCTACGTCCGCTTCATCGCAGATGCGGCGGAAGTTGTCCATCTTGCTCCTTTTGATGGCCACTTTCAGATCCTGTTTTGCCATGCGGATTCGGCTTGCCTATTTTTTCGAAGTCCTGGCGGCCTCTCGCTCGTTGGGCGCGTCTTCTCGCTTATGAGGCAGGCGCTCCTGAACTCGTAAATCTCCTGGGTCCACCAGTAGCAGGGTGTTCCCCGTAGGGACGGCTTCCTCTTTGGCATTGACACGTTGCATGCGTCGACGATCCGCTGCGTCAACTCCCTTGCTGCGTACTCCACTGAGTTGCCAGTTGGACTCCACTCGCATTGCCTTAGTGAATCCGAGAGGATGCGACATCCAGAAGGCTATCTTTCCATTTTGGCCCCGTTAGTTTCGGCTTCCTGAGGTCCTCTGTCGGGTCGTCCAAGTTCGAAATGGATCGCCAGGTGGTCACTGAAGGTGAATTCTTCTCCTTCTCCAGGTGAGGTGCCTACAGAGGGAGCTGCTTAGGAAGGTCAGGTCTATTATTGACGACCGTCCCGCCCTGCAGAACGTCATTCTAGCTCCGTCGTTAGCCAGCCCAACATCAAGAGACGAGAACTGCTCCAGAGGCATCGGTGGCCTCTTGTGTTGGTCTCTCTACTGCCCCATTCTACGGCCCAGGCATTGAAATCTCCTGCTATCACGAAGGGTGCCTTCCCTCGAGAGTCTTCCGCAATGCTTTCCAGCAAGGCTTGAAACCGTGGCAGCTCCCAACTCGGCGGTGCGTAGCAGAGGCAGAAGGTTACGCCGCCGAGTGAAGCCCGCACGAAACCCTCTCTGGAAGCGTCGGTATCCAGGGGCGGGGTACGCACGCTCCAAATCGCGGCTTTCCTACACCGGCTCTGCACCCATCCACTGCCTGGTACGGGTTTGTAGGGGTTCACATACCAGGACTACGTCTGGTCTCCTCTCCTTGGTGTCCTGGCTCATGAGTGCATGGGCCGCTTCGCAATGGTTGAGGTTTATTTGTGTGCACCTCATGCTAGTCGTTTAGCTAGTGCCTTCTTGAAGAGAGGACACCTGCCACTCCCTGCGACATGCCTCCAGTCTCCGTTCTTGCCCTTGCAGAGCATGCACTGGGGTCCTGTTCACAATCCTTTGCGAGGTGATCCTCCTTACCGCACCTACGACACATCTTAGACCGATCTGTCTCGCTCCTGCACTGCCGGGCCATGTGTCCAAACTCCATGCATCTGAAGCATTTTGTGAGATTCACCTGTTCTCAAGCCTGCCTCTAACCCAGCCAACCTTAAGCGCGCCTATTTTTGAGAGCCCTGCGGGCGTCCTCTGTCGGAAGCCTAATAGTCGCTATCTGCGTCTGTCCGTACCCTTCCTGAGGCTTATGTCGTCTAGAGCCACATTTGGCAGCTGGACTTGGGACAAGATGTCCGCCACGTATCAGGACCTTGGTGGTTACGTCGTCCAAATCACTGCACTCTATGATGACTCGCTGTTGAATCGTGCGGACACCTGCTACCTCTCCAAGCGACTCGCCGACCAGATTCTGGAAGGACGAGGTTTCCTCTCCAGACTTGTTAAGCTGGAGGAGGAGTTCCCCCTTCTGGGTACGGCGAATTCTTGCCACCGCTTCGCCTAGTCCCTGGAGCTTCTCATCCAGCTTGAGCTTACGCAGAATCTCTGCGTAGCTACTCGGGTCTTTCGCCTCTATGATGATGGCATCAGGGCGTGCCCTCTCGGTCAGCACCCGAGTAGGTTTGGGCTTTCTTGTCCTCGTCCTAAACGTCACTTTTTTCCACTCCGTGTTTGGTGGTGGTGCCGTTGGAGTCTCCATGGTGGCTGCTTCGGGTGTCTTCGTGTCGGCTCCGACTGAGCAGGTTCCTGTCTGGGTAACAGCCACTTTACTCCTCTTGTTGCCTGGGTTTTTTACGATCAGCTGCTTCCTCTTCGTTTCCACCGCTGACCGGAACAACGGCGAGGTTTGAGATGACTGGTGTGTGCGTATGACCGCCTTCGCCTTGTCATCGTGGAGCTGGATAGCCACGAGCTCGTAGATCGCACGGATGCTCTCTATAGAGTCCCTCATCCAAAATGGTGGATGGACCGCCTTTTCCCGTCCTCCAGCATTTCCACCAGGTTTGCGATCTCCTTGCGGAGTTCGCGTAGCGCTGTTCTGCTCTGCTCCTTGTGTACTCGCCCGTTTGAGTCCTGGAAGTGGTACTCCTCCACCAGCTGTCCCAGCTGGTGGAGTTTCCGCCGGTGATCTTACCAGTCTTGCACTCTTTGCGAATGCCTTTTCTGCCTCCGTTTCTGTGTGTGGTGTTAAAAATTTGTCCATGCTGTTGGGTCCCAACTCCCGGGTCGTTGTTCCACTTCGTTCGTGCAGTCGCGTTGTTGATCCCATGGTTATCTTTGAAAGTGAGGCCATGCTAGGGTTGACTCTCGCCTTCACGGGGTCGAGAGTTCAGAGCCGGATCCGCGCTAGTCGGGAGCCTTGCTCAACCGAGCCTGCACCACCAACTTAATGGCGACGAAAAGGAAGCGTGTCCAGGAGAATTGCTCGTTTTAACGGGACGGGGGCGGCCTCAGCATTAGCCCAGAAGCCATTTCGGCGGGATATCACTCCGCTTACTGAGGTTCCGGAATACTGACGCCGTCAGCCCAAAAACGTCGATCCATGTAGTTTTCCGAGCGTCCAATCCCCAGGGTCTTACTGGTCTCGACGCTGGTCGCCTTCTCGTGTCCGCAGACGCGTCGCGGGTCGGTCGCGCCTGCCCGGGGATACCTGGCTCCATGCCAAAGGTCACGAGTTGCATTTGCATTTACTGCTTCAGAGAGGAATCGACCTGATCGCTGCCGGGTTAGCGGTAATCAGTATCTTTCCGCCTGCTAGAGGCACCTCTCGAGCTGTTTTACTGCTCTCCCGTGTTTTTTAGTCGCCTCTTACGACAAGCTATGACATGCTGTGGTGGTATTCTAAGACCCGCTCACCCACGGGGTTGTGTGTGTGTGTGTGTGTGTGTGTGTGTGTGTGTGTGTGTGTGTGTGTGAGTGCCTGGAGGGAGCTGCAAGGCACGCAAAGTGTCGTGCTGGCCAAGCCGGACCTAAGGTTGGTCCAGCAAAAACGACGGGAGACCGCCCCATCGGCCAAAACAGATTTTTTTTGGGGTCCGAGTGGAAGCTGCCACCGACCACCTCGACGCCTGTATCGACGGCGTACACTGCCCGGACACACACTAAATACCGGCACCAATAACTTATTTAGAACGGGTTGTTTACCAAATTATATATATATATTATTTATTTATTATCTATATATTTATGTAAACACTGTTATTTATACTGTCCTTTGTGTTGTCTTAGTTTATGCGTATATTTTTGTCATAGTTTGTAAGAAAAACCTAACGTCAACAACCTTTTTGTAGAACAACAAACATTTACGGCAATTAGAAACATATGGGATTAACCCTAGAAGGAGTGCGGTAAGTTAGTTTGTCGACGGCCTATCGTGATCTTGCCCCTACGACCCCGAACAAGAGCTCTTGGTGTAAGGTTAGTCTCGGGGGGCCCAACAACACCCCATTTAAAACCAAACAAATATTAAGTTTTTTCTTGTCGTTAAATAGTTGGTGTTTTTTTTGTTTTCCATTATTTATTTATTAAATAAATTTATTTATTTATTTATTAATCAAATAGCTAAATAATGAATGATAGAATATATTGAAATTTATAAAAGAGTATGATGGGTAAATTCATTTAGAGGGAGGACACGTGGCTACAGCCCTGGAGTAAACACGCCGTAGCCGTTCCAGCAGAGGGTATATAAAATGTATGATCCGTTTGACCACAGGTAGGGTGGGCGCGCGAAGTGGGGAACACCTAGACTTCACCCATTTGACAGTCGTCTCAGTGTTGGTTCAGTATTTTTTTTTTGTATGTTCTGCGATTTTGTTGTTTTGTAGTTATGATGTCCCGAGAAGTCGTTCTCACCAAAACCCTTGTTTACACTTGGCGGGGAGGGAATTACCCAGCCCTGGGGTCGAGGAGCCAGCCGGCGCGGCCCCACAGAAACAAGCCAGGTGTAACAAATGGTGCCCAAAGAGACGGACCATTGTTCGAATGCATCTGGACTGGACGTGATCCAGGGGTCATTCTCACAAATGGCTCCTGGACGAATATATAGGGGATGCATTGGAGCAATAAAATAAAAAAAAAAAATAAATTTTGTTGAGAAGACGACGTCTCGCGAAATGCTCCTTGGCTCTTTTGGCGGAAGTCGCTACCGCGGCCAAGGGGAGCGAAAAGCTGCATTTCAAAATGGCGCGGAGCGGTCGATGCTGGGGAGAAAAAGGAAGCGAGTAGAGTAGAAAAATGAAAAAGTTTGTATGTTGACTTGCGTGTTTCTGTTTCTGTATTTCGTCACCGTTCGATGTCGCTTGTGTACGTATGTCGCTGCCGTTCAACACATGAACTGGGAGTTTGCGACGGACACATTGCCTGGTGGTGGTGACATCGATAAAACTGTGATAAAATGTGATATAGAAATAGGATAGAGTAAGTCATGTAGGTATTTGTTCAGTTTAGTTTCTCACCTGTTTGTCTTTTTGTTTAGTTGCTTTCGTGTCTTGGTCCAGTTGTCGGTCCGTCGAGATGTGGTGAGGAGTTGGTGGCCGGGTGTCGTAAAGACAGTCCGCGATGTAAAATCGACTGTCACCGCAGATCGGTCGGATGGATGGCGGGGACAAGGCACAAGGAAAAGGAAGAGGCACCGATCGAGGCTTCTCGCTTATCGGTCATTACAGAAGTGATGACTAGAGTAGGCGACAAGTCACACAAGAGGTGTTTTTATGAATGTAGTATCCGTAGGGCGGCTGTCAAATGGAGCGCAGAAACTGGAGCGGTTGGGGTCCCGGCTAGTCACGTGTCCTCCTTTTTTAGAAGACGTAGAAGATTTGTGTTTGTAGTTTTGTATGAGAGTATATGTTTTGAGTTTTGTATGTTAGGAGTCGAGCTATATGTTAGTTATTTATTTATTCAAATATTGAAGTGGGGAGATATAAATATTACCCTATTTGGCGGCACATTTATATATCGATATATTTATTTATTTATATATTGATATATTTATTTATTTATTTATATATATACTGATATAATTAGTTATTTATATATATATATATTTATACTGATATATTTATTTATTTATTTATATATTTATTTATTTATCGGATGTGGGTTATTTTTTTTTTTTTTTCTCGCTGGGGATTTATTTGGGTATTTATTTAATTATTTATATATACATAGGTGTTAGGGATGCCACAAGAAGGAGCAGTAGACCTTTCCAATCGACGCGGTCTCGAGCTAACGAAAGACGTGACTCGTTAGGAGAGGGTCTGGTGCGATGGACCGCAGTGATTTGGGAGCTGTGGGGGTTTGCCGAGAACGCCAGTTCAGAACCGTGCAGAAGAGTGGCCAGCAACGCCTTCAATCGCGTCTGAATTAGCGACAGCAGCCAACGTAGCGATTGCTCAGGCGCAGGCTACTCATAGAGCAGCGCAGGCGGACTCTATAAGTAGAGTTTTACAGGAGGAGTTGCGCATGGGGTTCATGGGAATGATGCGCGAACTCAATGAAATACTCCAGCCTTTTGAGACAGCAACCGCCACAGCCGACAGTACCGCAACGGAAGGCCACCATAGCGAGCAAGGGCATCGAGGTGCTGTACCGAAAAGGAACCCGTCGAGTTCAACCGATGCAGCCATTCCGCCACCAAAACCATTGAGGTCAATGTTGAGCCACGATAGGGATGGTCCGGAGCCGTCTTCGGGAGTGGGGGCGACCGCATCAGGGGAGCAGCACCGACGGGGTACAACCGGGCTCGGGAATGGATAAATCCAATAGCGACACATGCGGGTCCGGGTCGAAACAGAAATAGGAGATCCGGTGGGCGAGGAACTAGCAACCCACGCGAAGATCACCGTCCACAGTCGCCGCAGTATAGACCGTGGCCACGCTGGGGCCGAGTCGAGAAGTGGGACGTTACCTTTGATGGCGACGTCAATAAAGTCACCGTAGAGGATTTCGTGTTCCGAGTGGAGTTCCTGCAGGCTCAAATGCGATGTCCTTGGGATGAGGGGTGATGAAGGGCGTACATCACTTTGCTAACAGGAAACGCTCGGGAATGGTACTGGCAGTATGTACGGGATCATCGCGGGGAATTGGCAGGAGTTAAGGGACGACCTAGTGGCACGTTTCCGAGGCACGGCTTCGGAGTTCGATAGGATGAGGGAACTGCGGGAGCGGATGCAGAGGCCAAATGAAAGCGTGGAGGAGTTTTTCCATGCGATGAGGATGCTCGCTTCGAGGGTAGAGACGCCGCCATCTGAAACAGAAATGGTAAAAATAGTAAAAAGGCTCTCATAGATGAGATAGCGAGCTTTGTGTATAGCTTACGAGTCTACTCGCTAGACACAATTGCGTGACGAGTGCGTGGAAATAGAGGCGCACCTAAAGAGGAAGGCCCTGATCTTCGTGGCGAGGCGCACCGAAAGCCACTAACTTTGGCCGAGGAGCAAACGTCAGCGAGGTCACGCACGAGTCATCGAGAAGTGAGGAGGAGGCAGAAATCTGTGAGGAGGCGCAAGTGACGCGTCGTCTTCCCGTGAAGCTGGTTTGCTGGAACGGCGGGAAACTCGACCATGGTTTCGGGACATGTCCGTATGGCATCATCGGAGAGGCGAATCTTCTGCTACCGCTGTGGACAGCCCGATGCGTACTGTCCGACATGTCCGAACTGTGCGGGAAACGCGAAGCAGAGCGTGATCCAAGCAGGCGAATCACGCTCACAGATGGGGCCTGTGAATCGGAAGTAGGAGATAAAACAAGAGAATTAGGTAAAACATATACTAATTTGCATGTTAATTTAAGGAACCTACCGTATGAAGAGCGGCTAATGAAATATTTAGAAGCCCGAACAGGATATTTTCCGACCTGAAAGTGGATGGGATGCGAGCACTGTCAGCGCGAGTGAAGAAGGCACGTCCCGGTTTAGGCAGAGACGATCGGTGAGGAGACAGGTGATTGCATCAGTACAGCGGTGTCAAAAAGCTGACCCGAGAGTTTTGCAGAAATCTCTGTAATGGGAGAATCCTTTCGAGGTTTGTTGACTCCAGGCGCTACACACACAGCATGCTAGGCAGGAATGGAGGAGGAGGTGCAACAAACCGTCGGAGGAGCAACAAACCGCCTTGGATAAGGTGAAGGCAGAGTTCCTGACGTTTGAGGGAGTAGGCCTGGGCAAGACGTCGATAGAGACGCATAAAAATCCAGCTTGTGGAGAATGCCGAGCCGGTAAAGGACCGACATTATCCACTGTCGCCAGCGATGCAGGACGTGGTTTGTGTGGAGGTAGACAAGATGTTGGCTTTGGGAGTCATCGAGCACAGTGATAGCCCGTGGAGCAACCGCACAACGGTGGTGCGAAGGCCGGGCAAAAATCGGTTCTGTCTCGATGCCCGAAAGCTCAACAACCTGACCATCAGGACGCGCCTACCCACCGCCTAGCATCGAGGGGATTTTGTCGCGTCTCTGTCAGACGATCTACATCTCCAGCGTCGATTTAAAATTCGCATTTTGGCAAATCGAGCTGGACGAGCAGAGCCGAGCCTACACTGCGTTCACGGTGCCAGGAAGACCACTATACCAGTTCCGATAATGCCCTTCGGTCTCTGCAACGCTGCACAACGACTCTGTAGATTGGTGGACAAGGTTATTCCGGTAGAGATGCGTTCGAATGTGTATGCATACCTCGACGACCTGCTGATTATAGCCGAGAATTTTGAACAGCACGTGAGGATCCTCCGACAGGTTGCAGAGCGACTACGGAAGGCAAATTTGACGATCGGGTTAGGCAAATCTCATTTCTGCTATAAACAGATTAAATACCTGGGTTTGGATCCAGATCGTGTGTCGGCTATTTTACGCATTCCGGAGCCACGATCTGTCCGAGAATTGCGTAGCTTCTTGGGTACGCGGGTTGGTATCGGCGCTTTATGAAGAACTTCGCAGAGTTAGCCGTTCCACTGACAGATGCCCTGAAAAGTCGGGAAAAGGGGAAAAGCGGGAAAAGCGAGCAATGGGAGAGCTGAAAGCTGCACTTACCTCGGCACCTGTCCTGGTACACGCAGATTTCAAGCGGCCCTTTTACATCCAGTGCGATGCTTCTCACTATGGGGTAGGGGCTGTACTCTTCCAGCGTGATGACGAGCAGAACGAGAGGCCGATTGCGTTTTTCTCCGCCAAGCTGAACGCCACCAGAAGAACTATTCGGTGACCGAGAAGGAGTGTCTGGCAGCTCTCATGGCGATCCTTAAGTTCCGTCCGTATGTAGAACTGATGCCTTTCACAGTCATTACTGACCATGCCAGTCTCAAATGGCTCATGACCATGAAGAATTTGGATGGTCGTTTAGCTCGTTGGTCCCTTCAACTGCAAGCCTTCGATTTCGGCATCGAACACCGGAAGGAGTGGACAATGTAGTGGCAGATACATTGTCGCGCAGCATTGAAGAGTTGGAAGTGGATCCGAGCAGGGCGTTGGGGTTCGAAACGGTGGAGTTCGAATCTGAAAAATATCAGGAATTAAGAAAAGAAATCACTGACAATCAAGACCGCTTACCTGATCTGCAAATTATCGACGGGATGGTATTCAAACGCATGCGCTTCGAACGGTTTTATGACCAACTAGAGGGATCGATCTGGAAACTGTGGGTTCCGAGTTCGTTGACGACCACGCTGATAGAGCAGGCACATCTCGATGAGAAAACGGCGCACGGGGAATCGCGAAGACCCTGCATCTGTTGCGTAGGCAGTTCTACTGGCCGAACATGGCAGTAGAAGTCCGCGACTACATCCGACGTTGTATCGTCTGCAAGGAGTCGAAAGCGCAGAACTACCGTATGCAGGTTGGAATTGGACAAGAGGTGGTCACGGAGCGTCCATTCCAAAAGTTATATATTGACTTTTTAGGGAAATATCCGCGTTCCAAGAATGGTCAGGCGTGGATCTTCATTGTGGTGGACCACTTTTCAAAGTTTACGTTTTTAAAAACAATGAAAGCGGCCACGGCGAAGGAAGTAGTGAAGTTCCTCGTCCATGAGGTTTTTTATAAGTTTGGGGTGCCGGAGACCATTCACTCGGACAATGGGGCCCAGTTTATCTCCAAAACATTTAGGAAGATGACTGAGGCGTTTGTGACCCACATGAGGACGCCGGTGTATTCTCCGCAGAGTAATGCGGCCGAACGGGTGAATCGCACAGTCCTCAGTGCGATTCGAGCGTATTTAGAGAACGACCACCGGGACTGGGATGTGCATCTCCCAGAAATAGAGTTGGCAATTAGGAACTCAGTTCACGAGGCGACAGGCGTGACTCCATTCTTTGCTGTCTTTGGGCAGCAAATGTATTTGCACGGGTCATGCTACAAGCTGGCGAAGCGGTTGCGGTCCATCGGCGAGCATGATATATCCGCTCGAGGGTCAGGACAAGAGACAGCTCATCCAGGAGAGGATCCGAGATAGTCTACACCACGCCTACGAACGTAGCAGCGTGAGGTACAACCAGCGAGCCCGGTTATTCTACGCGAAGCCGGGGCAAGAGGTATTCCGAAGAAATTTTGTCCTCAGCGACTTCGGCAAAGGCGTTAATGCCAAGTTCGCGGAACGTTTGTGAGATGCCGGGTGGTGAAGCCAGTGGGCGAGAACGCATACGCGTTGGAGGACTTGAGCGGGCGGCCCATTGGAGTTTACCACGCCAAGGATTTGAGGCTGTAGGCTGATGTGGGTGTGGCCTACGTTGGGCGCTGAAGAAGGAGGCACGCCGGCAAAGGAGGGTTAGGATGTAATCCGGTGGGCATGCCCACGCGTATGTGCTCCCGGAGGGACGTCGACATACTCGTGGTGGTGTTCCAGTCCCACCGCGGGAATCGATAGTTGGTCCAGGGCTGGAACGATGCGCCACCTATCGGGCGGGTTCGAGACTCCTTGGGGTATCGGAAAACCTGGGGAAAGAAGGACACAAGAGAATGATATAGAGGAACGAGGCAGGCCACGCATGCGCCAGAACCCAGAAAAAAAAAAATCATAAGTGGGGTTAAGCCCGGATAAAAAAAAGTGAGTGGGAGAAAAAAATTTGTAGTGGGCCTATGGCTTAATCCACGTATTTCCGTAGCCTGACCCGGATTATCGCCCAGTGCAGCCGGGTCAGCCATTTTACCGGAGGTCGGATCGTGTCCGAGGAGTTCCCAAGAGGCAACCGACGTCAAGGTTCCTGGACAGGAACCAATTCCCGGAGGGAATTCCCTTCTCCACCAACTCTTCCCACGCCGCGGTGCCCAGAGGGGAAGCGTCGTGTGCCCCAGGAGGCCATACAATTTGTGCCACAATATCCGTGAGTGTGTTCCGTTGGGAGTGTGTGTGTGTGTGTGTGTGTGTGTGTTTTTTTTTTTTCCATGGATACGCCATGGTGGGTGAGAATCTTTTGATAAGACGCGTCCGGCCCGTGCCAGACAGCGAACTGGACTAACACCCACCGGGGCTTCCCAGCTAAACTCACCACACGCACGCAACTACACCTCTGCACCCCGCGGTATCACCGTTAAGTATTGCTTCGCGGGGGCGGGTTGCCTACATTAGGCACTCTCCTGTTCATTTCTCGTCCTCTCGCATTTCCTCAGATCTATCATTACATCTGTTATCGGCTTACAGATCTGCCTCCAAGCTTCCTCGCTTTCCAGCATATGGCTGATCACTTCCTCGAGAGGTGGGATCGTCCTGCACATTTCCTGGTACCTACGGCATTCGTACACTACGTGCTCCGCGCTTTCTGGTTGCTCGCCGCACTCCGGGCATGTAGGTGACGGTTCGTGCTTCAACCTGTATAGGTATTCCCTAAAGCATCCATGCCCTGTCATAAATTGGGTTATGTAGTAATTCGTGTGTCCAAACTTCCTCCCCGTCCATACGTCCAACCTCGGTATCAGCCTGTGGGTCCATCTACCTTTCGTCGAGGTGTCCCATCTTTCCTGCCATGTCAGCATCGATCGCGTTCTTTCCGATCGGAATCCCGCAGGAATCGCGCCCCCACCTGTTTTTCCTTCTGGTGTATGTCGTCTCCATTTCTTTTGCTAGTATGTCCACAGGGATCATACCAGCCAGTACCAGCGCGGCGTCATCTGAGACCGTTCGGAATCCGGATATGACTCGCAGTGCGCTAAGTCTATAAATTGAAGACATCTTGCGTCGGAGCTGCGCATTTTGTAGCGCAGCACTCCACACTGGTGCCGCGTACAACAAAACGGAGGCAACTACCCTGGAGAGGAGTAGCCGACTTCCAGCCCTGGGTCCGCCAATATTCGGCATCATACGAGCTAGGGCCATCTGCAAACGTGCTGCTTTTCTGCAGGCGTGCTCTATGTGACTCCTAAAGCACATTCGGTTGTCCAGTATGACTCCAAGATATTTGAGGCAAGGAGCTGATGCAATGCTCGCATTCCCCACCTGTATTTTCATGAACTCCATGATCTTCCTACTGGATATGAGCACAGCTTCCGTTTTATGGCCTGCCAGATCCAGGCCTGCGCTCTCTAGCCACTCGCGTATTTCCCGGATAGCGCTATTTGCCGCCATCTCGACATCGCGTACGTGCTTTAGCCACCACGACAAGCGCTAGGTCATCAGCGAAGCCTACAAGCGTGCACCCTGGGGGAAGCCTGATCCGAAGGACTTCGTCGTACATCAGGTTCCATAATAGCGGGCCAAGAACTGACCCTGTGGGGACACCTGCTGTGACTGGGTACCGCTGTGTTCCATCGTCCGTGTCGTACAGGAGTACTCTGTCTGAGAGATAGCTTGATACGATCCGCACAAGGTAGCTCGGAAATCCAGCCTTTTCAGGGATGTTAGGATTGTGCTCCAGCGCGCAGTGTTGAACGCGTTGCGTATGTCCAGAGTTACCACTGCACAATACTCTTTTTCTCCCCATCTCCATCTTTTTCCCTCGATCGCCTTCCTTGCTATGCTCGTGACCAGTGACACTGCGTCGACAGTGGATCGGGACTTTCGAAAGCCATACTGCGCATCCGATAGAGCTCCTCTTTCCTCCGTGGACTCCAGTAGGCGATTGTAAATAACCTTCTCGAAGATTTTACCCACCGTATCCAAGAGGCAGATTGGCCGATATGCAGAGGGATCGTCAGCCGGCTTGTCTCCCTTCGGCAGCAGAATAAGCTTCTGCTGCTTCCAGGGGCTTAGGAAAGACTCCTTCCACGAGGCATTGAGTAAATGCATCCATGAAAGGGACGGGAGTGGCGTCTATCGCCAGTTTGAGGGCACTATTTGGCACACCATCGGGCCCAGGCGTCTTGGTGTTCCCCACTCCTCTACACGCTGTTTTAATTTCATCCAGGGTAACAGGCGGTACTCCTTCCATTGTCACCGGGTATATCCTCCGATCAGTAGGGTGTCGCGGGAAGAGGGCCTCGATGATCCTCGCAAGTGTTGTGGGACACGTAATCCTTGGCGTGAACTGGCTACGCAGTCTCTTGGTGACCACTCTGTAGGCGGTGCCCCAAGGGTTGACATCTGCCTCCTCGCATATTTGGCTGAAGCTGCTGGCCTTGCTGCGCTTGATTTCCCGCTTTAGTTCCTTCTTGGCCATCCGGAACACCTCTAGCCTTGCTTGGAAGTCTGGACGACCCCTTGCTCTCTGGGACCGTCTTCTAGCTTGAAGACACGCACTCCTAAGCCCCTTATCTGGTCATTCCACCAGTAGCATGGGGCGGCTCGATTACTTGCTCTCCTTCGTGGCATGGATGCGTCACACGCCTCTGCAATCCTCCGTTTTAACTCGGTTGTCCTCGCCTCCGCCGATCCCTGTGCCCAATCGGGTTGGTTGAAAGCTTCCTTGAATGCTTCCACATCCAAGCCTTCCGCCTTCCATTTTGGGCCGGTTGCTTTCGGTTTTACTTTTTCTTCTTCCGATTGTTGAGGTCGAACAGTATTGCCTGGTGGTAGCTGAAAGTGAATTCTTCACTAACTGTCCATGTCACTCTGCGAAGTAGGGAAGCGCTTAGAAGGGTGATGTCGATGAATGATCCCCGACCCGCCTTTCTGAAGGTTTGCTTCCTGCCATCGTTGGCTATTCCCACGTTGAGTAGGGCGAATGCCTCCAGGAGGCAATATCCTCTCGCATTTGTCTCGCGGCTGCCCCATTCAACGGCCCACGCATTGAAGTCCCATGCTATGACTGTTGGCGACCGATTCTGCGCGTCCGTGGCTATTTCAACACCATACTCTGGAACTCGTGCAGGCTCCAGCTTGGGGGTGCGTAGCAGCTATAAAAGGTTATACCTTCTATTTTGGCTCGAGCAAAGCCTTCGCTAGCAGAGCAGGCTTCCTTGATCGCATGGGTGCGCGACCAGATGATTGCCTTGCGGTTAGCACTAGCCACCCACCCGGGTCCACTTGTTGATTTGTATGGCTCGCTTATCAACACCACGTCCGCCCGCCTCTCTCGCACTGACTGCATAAGGAGGTCCTGCGCGGCCTCACAGTGGTTAAGGTTTAAGTGGGTAACCTTCATCGGGATTGGTTTGCAAGAGCACTCCGGAAGGTGGGGCACCTGCTACTCCCAGCTATGTGGCTTGTATCCTTTTGTTTTCCGGTGCAGAACATGCACTCCGGCTCCTTTTGGCAGTCCTTAGCCGCGGTGGTCTGGCAGTCCACATCGCCTGCATAGGTTTGAGCGATCCGTTTCGCACTTGCAGTTCCTCGCTTGGTGTCCAAACTCGAGGCATCTGGAAGCACCTCATTATTGTGGTTTTAATGCGAATTCGTGCATTAACCCATCCGACCCTTAATGCTGCTGCTTTCAAGGCCTTTTGGGCACCGGCTGCCGACAGTCTTATACTGGCTATTTGGGTTTGCCCGTACGCTCGCCTGAGTCTGACATCTGCTGTTGTGACATCCGTCAGCTGGAGCTGATCCGAGAGCGCCCTGCAGATATCCTCTGCTGTGGTGTCCTCCTCGAGGTCTTTGCACTCGATGAAGACCCGCTGTGATAGTGAGCGGACTTCAGCACTCTCCCCCAGCACTTCGGATGCCATCGCTTTGAATTCGACTGTTTCCTCGCCCGATTTGACTAGCTCTAGAAGGAGTTCTCCCTTCTGCGTTCTTCTCACCCTATTTATGGCCTGTCCTGGGGCCTTGAGCTTCTCGTCCGTCTTCATTGCCCTCAGAATCTCCGCGTATGTCTTCTCCCTTTGGTTTGAATGAGGAGAGCATCTGGCCGGGTCTTCTCCACACGCGCAGGCTTTTCTCCGGCCTAGGGCTAGCCGCTTTTGGTGTCCTCTCCGGGCCACTGCGGTCCAGCTCTCGCCACCGGGCTCGCTGGGAGACACCTGCGATCCCGTGCAAGCTGTTTCGGCGTCTTTACTCACCACCGCACCGCGCGGGCTTACATTTCCGTGCTGCTTCCTCCTTTTTTGCTTGGGCGTTGGTGCGCCCGGACCCTGCCTTCGCTTAGCCTCCAGCGGCGCAGAGAAAATTGGCGAAGTCTGCGATGACTGATGGGACCTTATCAGCTCCTTAGCTTTGTCATCATGCACCTAAATGGCCACTAGCTCGTACAGTGCCCGAATGCTTTCTATCGAGTCTCTCATTGGCTGGTGGATTGACCTTCTCTTTCCGTCTTCTAGAAAACCGACCAGGATGGAAATCTCCTCGCCAAGCTCTCGGAATGCCGATCGTTGTCCCTCGTTGTGTGCTGTTCCCGCGGCCGTCGCCTGGACCGCCACACCTATTGGGGACCTCGCCATTCTGCTGCTTTTGTAAACGCAGCCTCCTCCTCCTGTGAGATGGTAGGCGCTCTCACGCACCTGTGGGGGTATTTGGTAAACTCATGTAAATGGGTCCCAACTCCAAGTCGTTGTCCATGGTCGTAGTGTAGTCGCGTTTTTTGTGATCCCATGGTTATCTATGCATGCAGGGAGGCCATGCGAGGGTTGAGACGCACCTTTATGGGGATACGAATTCAGAGCCGGATCCGCGTCAGACAGGTAAAGGACATCTGTGCCTACACACCCAATCGAATGGGGACGAGCCATGGAGCGTTCTTGGAGATCTGCCAAGATTTTAGTGGGACGGAGGCAGCCGCAGCATTAGCCTGCCCGCCGTTTCAGCAGGAGTTCACTCTGCTTACTAAGGTGGCAGAATGCTGCCTCAGTGTCCTAATCAAGGCTGTACTGGTCTCGGCCTTGATGCCGTTTCCGTCGCCTCTTGCGACCAGCAGCGGCTCGCTGTATTTACTCCTACTGGTGTGGGTGTCCCACCTGGGTGGAAGGGGTACCCAGTGGTATGCTCCATTACCATTGGTACCTTTTTACCTTTGCATTAGGATCATTAGGGATCAAGTATGCAACTTGATGCAATTGCAGTGGCTTTTTGCTCCGCGCTGGCGCCATCTGTTGATGAGTAGGATCCAGCCAGATACACCAGGAAATTGCTTGCGCCCTCTACCGGCGTTTTCCCGCCGTGTAGTTCAACGACTGATCGTTGGTTGCGCTCTCTGCCGGAGCTTTACTGCAGCAGCTTGAGGTAATTGTCGTTGCGCAGCACAGGTCAGATCGTCAGCTGTCTTATCGAGCAGCTGGCATGACCAGTGAAAATTGCAACGAGGACAGACGGCACAGTCAGATACAGGATGACAATTATTTACAACAAATAAGTGACAAGTGGAACGAGAGACACAGAGACACAGAGAGAGCACATCTCACCCCTCGCCCCTGGCCAGCGACCTGGGTTGCACCCATAGCATATTCCTTTATTAGAGAACATGCGCCACTTCCATGCTGGGGTGGCATCCTTGGTATGTATCAGGCATAAGTATTTGCCCACGCACTGTACGACTTCTTTTCCTGCAGGCATATCGGCTAGTTTGCCGTCCGCGCTGGAGCACAGGAAAAAACACAACCGCACCATTCGACGCACTCGACACTCTCTGTGTGTTTTTTTTTTTTTTTTTGTTGTGTGTCTGGAAAGCTCAATGCCGACTCAGCGCTTAGCGCCGAAGTGTGGGACTCTAACCCACTAAAACCAGTATACACACCAAGCCCGGGTCCCGGCGGGACTGTCGCGAGACATTACTTCGCCGGGCGGAGATGCCTTTCGGCTCATCTATTTGACGTATTTCTGTCTATCTCCTTTCCTTGCGTGCTCTTTCTTCGCGATGCAGTTTGGTTAACATTACTGCGGCCATGTCGCTTATCGCAGCCCAGTTTCGTTCCGACTCCAGTAGGCATTCAGCCAGGTTTGCAACAGCAGGTGCCCTTCCAAGCTTGTTGCTGAGGACTTCCCGATCCTGCTGGAACCTAGGACATTCAAAGAAGCAATGTTCTGCGTCTTCGGCGACCCCGTGCAGAGCACACAGAAAGGGTCGTCCTCGTGCTTGAACCTATGCAGGTAGGATTTGAAGCATCCATGTCCTGTCAGCAGTTGGGTCAGGTGGTACTCCACTTGTCCATGCTTACGGCTCAGCCAACTCTGTACGTCCGGGATTAGCCTATGGGTCCAACGCCCCTTGCTGCTATTGTCCCCTCGATTTGCCATCGCCTCATTGTGCGCTGCCTTGCGTCATCTCTGGACTCCTGTTCATTCGTGCCTCGGTGTGTCCTTAACCCTGAGGCTTCTTTTGCCAGCAGGTGGATAGGTATCATCCCTGCCACCACTAGTGCGGCGTCTTGGGATACCGTCCTGAATGCGCAGCATACCCTCAGGGGCGCACAATCTCTGCACCGCGTTGCATTCGCGGGCATACGACTTATGCCTCACTGCATCTGCCCATATTGGCGCAGCGTACATCAGCGTCGAGCTGACTACGCTCGCTAAAAGCTTCCGCCTCGGCTGTTTTTCGGACCTCCAGTGTTTGCCATTATTCGAGCAAGAGCAACTGCTGTCTTGCCGGCTTTGCTGCTGGCATAGTCCATGTGCTGCTTGAAACTGAGTCTATGATCTAGCATGACTCCCAGGTACTTTAGACTTGCGCTGGACCTTATAGTGGAGGCGCCAACTTGTATAGTGGCCGTCTCAACCACCTTCCTGCTGCTTATGAGCACCGCCTCGGTCTTGTGGGTGGCTAGAGCCAGTCCCCGCCCGGTGAGAGCTGATGCGTCACTGCTTCCTCCAGCCTGGAGTGAATTATGCGCTCAAGTATCTTACCCACTGTGTCCAGCATGCAGAGTGGTCTGTAGGATGATGGCTCCTCAGTCGGCTTGTTGCCTTTGGGTATAAGTACCAGCCGCTGTCGCTTCCAAGGTCTGGGAAAAGTTCCTTCGGCCATGCACGTATTGAAGAGCCCCACATACGCTTGTGGATTTGACTCCATTGCAATGCGGAGTACAACATTTGGGACACCATCAGGTCCGGGGGCTTTGCCATCCTTGGTCCGCTTTATGGCTTCGAGGATTTCTGCTCCTGTAGTGGCTTTAATTTCGGGTGGCTGGATTTTGTCCATCACCCTTTTGGGCTGCCACTTGCTCTGGGAAAAGGGTTTCCACAATTTTTTCCAGCAGATCTGCACACATTGGCGGCGGGGAGCTGAACACTCGCAGCTTTTTTCATCACCAGCCTGTATGCGTAGCCCCAAGGGTTCGCATCTACATCATCGCAGAGCTTTCGAAGCATTTTCGCTTGCTCTCTTTGATCTGCCTCTTCAGGAGGCGTCTGCTCTCCTTGTATTCCCCTTGGAGCCTCTCGAATTCCGGGGATCCTCTTGAGCGTTGATATTGCCGTCTTTTTTGATGACATTCCCGCCTGGCACTGGCTATATCTGCAGTCCACCAGTATGTTGGCCTGCGCCTGCCAGGGGTCGGGCTTTTCCCTTAACATGGAGGCGTCACATGCAGCCAGCGTTTGGATAGCCAATTGGCTTGCTCTTTCAGCGGCTGTCCCGCTAGTCTCAAAATTTTCGAACATAGCTCGGACCATATCTGGCTCTAGCGTGTCGATCTTGTACGCGATCTGCTTGCCTAGGAACGCGTTGCGTGTTTTCGCATCCTGGATTTCGCAAATCAGGGCTTGATGATCGCTTCCGGTGTATAGGTTGCTGACCTTCCAGGTTGTTCTCGAGCTAAGGCTGCTGCTCACGAACGTTAGGTCTATTATAGACCCCGTTCCTGCTCTGCAGAATGTCTGCTGGGTGCCTGTGTTTAGCAATACGGCATCGAGCGTTGCAAAGCATTCAAGAGTGCCTGCCCCTTGGGTTAGTCCGCGGGCATCCCCACTCTGTTGCCCATGCGTTAAAGTCACCGGCTATGAGTGTAGGGTGTTTGTCCCGTGCATCATCCGCAATACCTTCCAACACGGCAGTCGCCTGTTGCAACGTGAGGCTCGGTGGCAAATAGCAGCTGTAGACGTAGACATCGTTGAGCCAGGCTCTGGCAAATCCATCTCCGGCACGCGAGTGTCGTAGTTGCTGCGTAGGACTCCCACAGCTCCATATCGCTGCTTTTTGTTGCAATCAGCGATCCACTCACCGGAGTTACGATTGCGGTACTGCTCACTTATGACGGCTACGTCAATACGGTGCTCTCTGATGGTTTGCTCCAGTAGTTGCTGGGCCACCTCGCAGTGGTTGAGGTTGAGTTGGAGGATTTTCATCTGTCCCTCGTCTGCTGGATCGCCTTTTGGTACTGCGGGCACCTCGAACTCGTCGTTTGGTGCTTTCGTGTCCCTTCGCCCGGTGGCGCTTGCAAACAATGCATGTTGGCTGGACTTTGCAGTCTTTGGCCTGATGATCCGCTCCTGAGCAGTTATAGCAGCTCTTTGAGAAGTTCTGAGCACTCTTGCAGTTCAGCGCGATGTGCCCAAACTCCATGCACTTATAGCATCTTTTAGGTGTTATTTTGGGTCGTATCCTGCAATACCCCCATCCCAGGCGGATTCTTCCTTTCTTTATAAGTTTCTCTGCTACTGCCGGTGAGACTTTCAGCGTCAGTGTCTGGGTGCTCCTGTAGGCTGGTCTGATGGCAATAACTGCAGCCTCATTGACGTCCACCCCTGCCTGCTCTGTGAGCTCCGCTAGCACTTCCTCTTGAGTGGACACCTCGTCTATGTCCTTTACCTCCACGATCACCGTTTCAGTAAGACATCTTACTTCGGCCGTGCTTCCTAGCGCCTCTTTGACAGCTGCCTGCATTTCTTGAGTTTTCGGGTCCGCCGATTTCTCCAGGACTAGCAGAAGCTCTCCTTTCGCTGTGCGTCGAACCCCTTGCACCGATTGGCCCAGCTCCTTAAGGCTTGGCTCGTTTTTTCACCTTCCTTAGTATGTCCGCGTATGAGACTGCGGCAGTGGTGGCAATGACTATAGCATCGCTACGTGGGGGTCTTGGTCGGTGCTGCTTTGGTGCTGCAGCCATCCGCTCGTTCTTTGGGAATTTCCCCTGGTCCCTTGTGTGGTGCGGCATCCCTTCCTGGGGCTTCTTGGGGATTCTTCATATTTTGGGACTTTTTGTGCCCATGTTTTGCCTTCTTTGAGGTTGGTGAGGTTGGAGAGGGGTGGGTGGCATTTCGGGCCTCTTGCCGCGCCCTCTTTCCTACCCGCTCGGTTCCTTCCGGTTCTTCCGGCTGGCTGGCCTTGGTTGCAGGCTGCTCCGAAGTTTCCGCTTGCTCCGCACTGGCCGCCTGCCAGTACGACTCCACCTCTCTTTGTAGATAATCGATCTCATCTACCAGATCCCTCATTGGATTGGTGATGGATCTCTTCGGAAGCACCATCAGCTTCCTCAGCTCTCTAGCCTTCTGCCCCAAGCTCGCCAGTTGCGCCATGACTCTCTCCCTCGGGCTAGCATGCTCCACTTGCGGGCGCTGCAACGATGGGGGAGAGGACCTTGCGCGCTCTTCCACCGCCTCAATCGGCTGCGTTGGTGATCTGGCTATCGTGGCCCTTCTCCTAAACGGATTCTCATCATCCCATGCGAACGAGCTTGTCAGCGGGGTACTGCAAGCTGCCGCTGGTTCCGGTTCCGGTTCAGGGTGGCTGCTCATCACTGATCCGGAACCTTTTTCCGCCAGTCTGGCAACGCTGTTGCACCGCTGAGGTCGTTTCCGCACACTTATTTGGTGTGACTGATCAGCAGCGCCTTGTCAGCTGTTCCGTGGTCGTTTCCTAACACCACTTGCAAGATGTTTGGCCAAAATTAGCACAAAACATGTGAACAAGCAAGTGGCGCCAATAAAGGATGGAAACAAGGAAATCACGCACTTACCTGCGGTTCCTCCCCCCCCTCTTCGACCGTGGGTCCGCTGGCGTCAATGTTTCCAATTGGATTTGAGGAAAAAAGAAGTTACTTCCCCGACCTGTGAGCGTGGCGTGGTTTGCAGGTAGGTACTGCAGCACTACCGTGGCTCTTGCTGACGTTGTTTTTCCTTTTCCTAGGCAGATTCCTGTGTTCAATTCGACAGATTCACGGAGCGATACAAAAACGCGACCGCACTCATAGAATCACACACTCTCTCTCACTCTCTGTGTGTGTGTGTGTGTGTGTGTGTGTGTGTGTGTGTGTGTGTGTGTGTGTGTGTGTGTGTGTGTGTGTGTGTGTGTGTGTGTGTGTGTGAGTGCCTGGAGGGAGCTGCGTGGCTACAGCCCTGGAGTAAACACGCCGTAGCCGCTCCAGCAGAGGGTGGCCAAAATGTATGATCCGTTTGACCACAGGTAGGGTGGGCGCGCGAAGTGGGAACACCTAGACTTCACCCATTTGACAGTCGTCTCAGTGTTGGTTCAGTATTTTTTTTGTATGTTCTTCGTTTTTGTTGTTTTGTAGTTATGATGTCCCGAGAAGTCGTTCTCACCAAAACCCTTGTTTACACTTGGCGGGAGAGGAATTACCCAGCCCTGGGGTCGAGAGCTAGCCGGCGCGGCCCCACAGAAACCAAGCCAGGTGTAACAAATGGCGCCCAAAGATTTATTGTTCGAATGCATCTGGACTGACGTGATCCAGGGGTCATTCTCACAAATGGCTCCTGGACGAGTATAGGGGGATGCATGGAGCAATAAAATAAAAATAAAAAAAATGAATTTTGTTGAGAAGACGACGTCTCGCGAAATGCTCCTTGGCTCTCCCGGCGGAAGTCGCTACCGCGGCTTAAGGGGAGCGAAAAGCTGGCTCTTAATGGCGCGGAGCGGTCGATGCTGGGGGAGAAAAGGAAGCGGTAGAGTAGAAAATGTAAAAGTTTGTATGTTGACTTGCGTGTTTCTGTTTCTGTATTTCGTCACCGTTCGATGTCGCTTGTGTACGTATGTCGCTGCCGTTCAACACATGAACTGGGAGTTTGCGACGGACACATTGCCTGGTGGTGGTGACATCGATAAAACTGTGATAAAATGTGATATAGAAATAGGATAGAGTAAGTCATGTAGGTATTTGTTCAGTTTAGTTTCTCACCTGTTTGTCTTTTTGTTAATAGTTGCTTTCGTGTCTTGGTCAGTTGTCGGTCCGTCGAGATGTGGTGAGGAGTTGGTGGCCCGGGTGTCGTAAAGACAGTCCGCGATGCATCGACTGTCACCGCAGATCGGTCGGATGGATGGCGGGGACAAGGCACAAGGAAGGAACTTGGGCACCGTGAGGCTTCTCGCTTATCGGTCATTACGCAAGTGATGACTAGAGTAGGCGACAAGTCACACAAGAGGTGTTTTATGAATGTAGTATCCGTAGGGCGGCTGTCAAATGGGCGCAGAAACTGGAGCGGTTGTAGGTCCCGGCTAGTCACGTGTCCTTTTTTTTTAGAAGACGTAGAAGATTTGTGTTTGTAGTTTTGTATGAGAGTATATGTTTTGAGTTTTGTATGTTAGGAGTCGAGCTATATGTTAGTTATTTATTTATTCAAATATTGAAGTGGGAGATATAAATATTACCCTATTTGGCGGCACATTTATATATCGATATATTTATTTATTTATATATTGATATATTTATTTATTTATTTATATATATACTGATATAATTAGTTATTTATATATATATATATTTATACTGATATATTTATTTATTTATTTATATATTTATTTATTTATCGGAAGATTGTGTGTGTCCTGTGGGTTATTTTTTTTTTTCTCGCTGGGGATTTATTTGGGTATTTATTTAATTATTTATATATACATAGGTGTTAGGGATGCCACAAGAAGGGAGCAGTAGACCTTTCCAATCGACGCGGTCTCGAGCTAACGAAAGACGTGACTCGTTAGGAGAGAGGGTCTGGTGCGATGGACCGCAGTGATTTGGGAGCTGTGGGGGTTTGCCGAGAACGCCAGTTCAGAACCGGGCAGAAGAGTGGCCAGCAACGCCTTCAATCGCGTCTGAATTAGCGACAGCAGCCAACGTAGCGATTGCTCAGGCGCAGGCTACTCATAGAGCAGCGCAGGCGGACTCTATAAGTAGAGTTTTACAGGAGGAGTTGCGCATGGGGTTCATGGGAATGATGCGCGAACTCAATGAAATACTCCAGCCTTTGAGACAGCAACCGCCACAGCCGACAGTACCGCAACGGGAAGGCCACCATAGCGAGCAAGGGCATCGAGGTGCTGTACCGAAAAAGGAACCCGTCGAGTTCAACCGATGCAGCCATTCCGCCACCAAAACCATTGAGGTCAATGTTGAGCCACGATAGGGATGGTCGGAGCCGTCTTCGGGAGTGGGGGCGACCGCATCGGGGGGCAGCACCGACGGGGGTACAACCGGGCTCGGGAATGGATAAATCCAATAGCGACACATGCGGGTCCGGGTCGAAACAGAAATAGGAGATCCGGTGGGCAGGAACTAGCAACCCACGCGAAGATCACCGTCCACAGTCGCCGCAGTATCGACCGTGGCCACGCTGGGGCCGAGTCGAGAAGTGGGACGTTACCTTTGATGGCGACGCCAATAAAGTCACCGTAGAGGATTTCGTGTTCCGAGTGGAGTTCCTGCAGGCTCAAATGCGATGTCCTTGGGATGAGGTGATGAAGGGCGTACATCACTTGCTAACAGGAAACGCTCGGGAATGGTACTGGCAGTATGTACGGGATCATCGCGGGGAATTGGCAGGAGCTAAGGGACGACCTAGTGGCACGTTTCCGAGGCACGGCTTCGGAGTTCGATAGGATGAGGGAACTGCGGGAGCGGATGCAGAGGCCAAATGAAAGCGTGGAGGAGTTTTTCCATGCGATGAGGAAGCTCGCTTCGAGGGTAGAGACGCCGCCATCTGAAACAGAAATGGTAAAATAGTAAAAAGGCTCTCACAGATGAGATAGCGAGCTTTGTGTATAGCTTACGAGTCTACTCGCTAGACCAATTGCGTGACGAGTGCGTGGAAATAGAGGCGCACCTAAAGAGGAAGGCCCGATCTTCGTGGCGAGGCGCACCGAAAGCCACTAACTTTGGCCGAGGAGCAAACGTCAGCGAGGTCACGCACGAGTCATCGAAGTGAGGAGGAGGCAGAAATCTGTGAGGAGGCGCAAGTGACGCGTCGTCTTCCCGTGAAGCTGGTTTGCTGGAACGGCGGGAAACTCGACCATGGTTTTCGGGACTGTATGGCATCGGAGAGGCGAATCTTCTGCTACCGCTGTGGACAGCCCGATGCGTACTGTCCGACACGTATGCCGCCTCCACTAAGGACCGCTGCTGCTGCTCACGCCACTGCTGCTCCCACCGCTGCGTATGCGGCAGCCTTCCCAGGCTTGCCGGCACCGAGCGCTGTCGCTGCCCCGCCGATCGCGAAGCCACGCGAAACCTGGTCGGCTCTTATTAAGAGCACAAACCCGGAGGAGACGGGCAAGCAGTTGGTCGAGCGCGCGAAGAAGGATGTCGTCCCTAAGCTCGGAGTTCGCGTGCACGAGGTGCGCGAGCTGAAGAGCGGAGGAGCTATAATTCGCACGCCATCAGTTAGTGAGCTGCGAAAGGTAGTGGATAGCGCCAAATTCCTGGAAGCAGGTTTGGAAGTGAGGAAGAGCCCGGAGACCAGACCTCAGGTCGTGGTATATGACGTGGACACGTCCATCACGACCGAGGAGTTTATGGATGAGCTCTTCATGAAGAACCTTGAGGAACACATGTCGCTAGCGGAGTTCAAGAAATCGGTTCAGCTGGATTCAAAGCCCTGGTCGGTCATGTAGATGCGAAGGCACAAGATGTACTACGCGAATGCGTGTACATCAAGTGGTTCAGATGCCGCTGTCGTTCGCTGGTCCGGCATACGCCTGCCACAGGTGTGTGGGCTTTTGACCAAAAGGTGTCCCAGTGTCGCCTTAAAGAGAACGTGTGCCACCGGTGCGGACAGGGTGGCCACAACGTTTTGCGGTGCCCCAACCCGGTGGACTGCCGAAACTGCCGCTTCAAGGGTTACCCGTCAGCACACTCCATGCTGTCAGCGGCCTGCCCGATTTATGCTGCGGTGTTGGCGAGGGTGAATGCCAGACATTAAAATGTTTAGCTTCATCCAAACTAATTGTGGTCGAGGCCAAGCAGCACTGGTGGAACTCGGATTCATAATGCGCAGCTCTGGCCACCTGTTTGCACTGGTCCAGGAGCCGTTCGTCGATGGAGCAAAGCGGATTACTGGCCTTCCCTCGGGAATGCGAGTATTCACGGACCGCCCCTTTCGTGATGAAAACCCGAAATCTGCTATCATAGTCAACGAACCGGAAGCCATCTGCATGCCAATAGACTCCTTACCACTGAACATGGGTATGCGTTAGAGTGCAAGGAAGATTTGGTTCAATCATCTTATGCTCCGTATACTGCCAATTCAGCACCGACTTGGCGCCGTACCTCCGGTACTTAGATGCGGTACTGCTGCTGGCCAGCCGCACTCCCGTCATCTTTGGGCTCGATGCGAATGCAGTATCCCCATTATGGTTTAGCAAACTCTCCGAGCACGCTCGGGGACAAGCTAGCTATGCACGGGGTGAACTGCTGTTTGAGTGGATTACCGAGAACCGAGCCGGCGTGCTCAACGAAGCCAGTCGGGTGTTTACATTCGATAACCGTAGAGGCCACAGCGACATCGATGTAACAATTGCCAATGAAGCAGCGACTATGTGGGCCACATATGATTGGAAAGTGAGGGAATGGGATACCAGCGACCACAACATAATCCATGTTGAGGTGACGCCTAATCCGACCGACACAGTTGAGAGCTTTGCTCCTGTACCGTCCTGGAAGCTTTCCAATGCGCGCTGGCGATTGTTTGAGGAAGAGGTGGTAAGGAGATATCCGAACTGCCGGAGGACATCGCCGAATCGCCGTTGGACAACCAGGTTGCTGCACTGCGCTCTGTAGTACACAGTGTGTGCGACAGAGTGCTGGGACGCAGCTCGCCGAGAGTCATAAGGAAGATAGTTTGGTGGACTGCCGAACTACACTCCAAGCGACGAGAGGTCAGGACACTGAGACGGCGGCTACAGAACGCTCGTCGGCACGAGACCGACGCAGCAGAGCAACTTGTGGTTGCGTTGAGGATCTCCTCGGCGCAATACAAAAAGCACATCCTGAGGACGAAGAAGGACAACTGGCGACGCTTCGTGGGAGATAACAGTGATGATCCATGGGGGCACGTCTACAGGATTTGCCGAGACAGCAAACAGAGCACGGAGATTGGATGCCTTCGGACGGATGGTGGGCTGGTCGCAACATGGCGCGACTGTGCGAGTGTGCTCCTCCGCAACTTTTTCCCTGTTGCGGAGTCGAATGCGCACATTGCCATCCCGTCGAAGCTCCACCGACCCTCGTATCCAGCGAGAGGTAGATGACTGCGTCGCCAGGTTGAAGAGCAGACGCTCTCCCGGCATGGACGGCATCACAGGTGCCATTTGCAAGGCATTGTGGCGTGCCATCCCTCTGCACATGACAGCGTTGTATTCCCGCTGCCTCGAGACAGGATACTTCCCCAAAGAATGGAAGCACCCTAGGGTGGTTCCACTCTTGAAGGGACCCGGTAAGGACAGGACGGATCCTGCTTCATACCGGGGTATCTGTCTGTTGCCAGTGCTGGGCAAAGTGCTGGAGGGAATCATGGTGAATCGTCTGAAGGACACCATACCGGATGGCTGCAGATGGCAATTTGGATTCCGCAAAGGACGTTGCGTGGAGGACGCTTGGAAGCACGTTGTGAGCACTGTCTCGGCCAGCCGGTCGAAATACGTGCTCGGAGTCTTCGTGGACTTCAAGGGGAGCCTTCGACAACGTCGAGGTGGGATGCTGCACTACGTCGCCTCCTAGAGCTGGGTTGCCGTGAAGCAAGCTTGTGGCGAAGCTTCTTCTCCGGCCGGAGCGCGAGCATCGTCAGCAGGCATGGAGCAGCCACTGTTCCGGTGACAAGAGGTTGCCCACAGGGGTCCATAAGTGGTCCATTCATATGGAACATCTTGATGGACGTGCTGCTCCAGCGCTTGGAGCCCTTGGTGCGCTCAGCGCGTATGCAGACGACCTGCTCCTCCTCATAGGGAAACGACCGTACAGAGCTTGAGCGAAAAGGAGAGGATTTAATGTCCATCGTAGGCGCTTGGGAGTTGAAGTCGGCGTTGCCGTTTCAACTAGCAAGACGGCGATCATGCTGCTCAAAGGCATACTTAGACGGCCGCCATTGGTACGGTTTGCAGGAGCAAGCCTGCTATATAAGCGCGAATATCGGTACCTTGGCATCACGGTCGGTGAGCGGTTGAGTTTTCTCCCCATCATCATGGGCCTGCGTGATAAGCTGACTGGAGTCGTAGGGTCATTGTCGCGCGTACTGCGGGTCGACTGGGGTCTCAGTCCCCGCGCAAAGCGGACAATATATACCGGACTCATGGTGCCCTGTGCACTATTTGGTGCCTCGGTTTGGTCTGTCGTGACGACGACGCAGGTGGTTGCCAGGAGGCGTTTAACTGCGTGCCAAAGCAGAATCCTGATTGGATGCCTACCGGTATGCCGAACAGTGTCCACCATGGCGATGCAAGTACTTGCCGGAGCCCCCCCGTTTGATCTGGTCGCCAGACGCCTGGCAATCAGATTCAAACTCAAGCGTGACTACCCGCTGGAGGAGAGCGATTGGCTATACGGCGAAGATTTGGCAAATCTAAGCTGGAAACAGAAGATGGCGCGAATAGATGAATGCCTGTTGTGCGAGTGGCAACGCAGATGGGATGATGGTGACTCCCCTGGTCGGGTGACGCACCGTTTCATCCCGAACGCAAGCTTCGTTTACTGCGAGCCAAGGTTTGGCTTCACGCTGCGCGCTGGATTCCTGCTGACTGGCCATGGATCGCTAAACGCATATCTGATGGAGAGAAGTCTGAGCGACACGCCTGCATGTATATGCGGTGCAGAGCGCGAGGACTGGCAACACGTGCTGTGTGATTGCCCCCTCTATGCAGATTTGCGAGACCTCGATGGACTTGGAATACAGCACAGTGATGGCGGATGGACCGTATCCGAGGTGGTAACTACGCAGGAGAGGATGCAGTTGCTGGATAGATACGCAGCTGAGGCGTTCTCCAGACGGCAACAACTGCTGGACCAAACGGCGAGAGACGGCCTGAGAGCCCCGGACTTGGAGAGTCCCCCACAAGGGTACCCTATCCGAGCCAGTCGGGGCTAAAGGGGAGGGGCCAACTGAGCCCTTAATATCAGTACCACGGGTTGTTCAGCGGTCCAAGGCTGTTCATTGAGGTAGGCCCCTAGTGGGGAGTATCGTGGTGGCTGTGGTAGCCCAAATGTTACGCGGGAAGAGCGACTAGGCTCCACGTGGAGTTGCGATCTGAACTGTGCGGGAAACGCGAAGAAGAGCGTGATCCAAGCAGGCGAATCACGCTCAAAGATGGGGCCTGTGAATCGGAAGTAGGAGATAAAACAAGAGAATTAGGTAAAACATATAATAATTTGCATGTTAATTTAAGGAACCTACCGTATGAAGAGCGGCTAAGGAAATATTTAGAAGCCCGGAACAGGATATTTTCCGACCTGAAAGTGGATGGGATGCGAGCACTGTCAGCGCGAGTGAAGAAGGCACGTTCCCGGTTTAGGCAGAGACGATCGGTGAGGAGACAGGTGATTGCATCAGTACAGCGGTGTCAAAAAGCTGACCCGAGAGTTTTTGCAGAAATCTCTGTAATGGGAGAATCCTTTCGAGGTTTGTTGGACTCAGGCGCTACACACAGCATGCTAGGCAGGAATGGCCAGGAATTCTTGCAGAAGCTGGGTGTAGAGGCTCGTCGGTATTCATCCATAGTGAAGGTAGCAAATGGAGAAGATCGCGCAATCGTTGGCCGAGTGGAATTACCTGTGGGATATAAGGGAGAGGTTAAGAGATTAACATTTTTTTATGTCTGTTCTTGGAGCAGGAAATTTACTTGAGAGTAGACTTTTGGCGGGCTTTTGCATTGGCTCCTGAGGTGATGGGACACGGTCAAGCATCATCTTCTCCCAGATTGGTGGAAGAAGTGATGGCTGACCAAGTCGCCCACTATGTAGAAGGACCGGAGAAGGAGATAGTCCAGGAGGAATGGGAGTTGTCGGAGGAGCAACAAACCGCCTTGGATAAGGTGAAGGCAGAGTTCCTGACGTTTGAGGGAGTAGGCCTGGGCAAGACGTCGATAGAGACGCATAAAATCCAGCTTGTGGAGAATGCCGAGCCGGTAAAGGACCGACATTATCCACTGTCGCCAGCGATGCAGGACGTGGTTTGTGTGGAGGTAGACAAGATGTTGGCTTTTGGGAGTCATCGAGCACAGTGATAGCCCGTGGAGCAACCGCACATCGGTGGTGCGAAGGCCGGGCAAAAATCGGTTCTGTCTCGATGCCCGAAAGCTCAACAACCTGACCATCAAGGACGCCTACCCACCGCCTAGCATCGAGGGGTTTTGTCGCGTCTCGATCAGACGATCTACATCTCCAGCGTCGATTTAAAATTCGCATTTTGGCAAATCGAGCTGGACGAGCAAGCCGAGCCTACACTGCGTTCACGGTGCCAGGAAGACCACTATACCAGTTCCGGATGATGCCCTTCGGTCTCTGCAACGCTGCACAACGACTCTGTAGATTGGTGGACAAGGTTATTCCGGTAGAGATGCGTTCGAATGTGTATGCATACCTCGACGACCTGCTGATTATAGCCGAGAATTTTGAACAGCACGTGAGGATCCTCCGACAGGTTGCAGAGCGACTACGGAAGGCAAATTTGACGATCGGGTTAGGCAAATCTCATTTCTGCTATAAACAGATTAAATACCTGGGTTTTATAGTGGGAGGAGGAACGCTGAAGATGGATCCAGATCGTGTGTCGGCTATTTTACGCATTCCGGAGCCACGATCTGTCCGAGAATTGCGTAGCTTCTTGTGTACGGCGGGTTGGTATCGGCGCTTTATGAAGAACTTCGCAGAGTTAGCCGTTCCACTGACAGATGCCCTGAAAAAGTCGGGAAAAGGGAAATTTAGATTGACGGAGGACGCAAAGCGAAACAATGGGAGAGCTGAAAGCTGCACTTACCTCGGCACCTGTCCTGGTACACGCAGATTTCAAGCGGCCCTTTTACATCCAGTGCGATGCTTCTCACTATGGGGGGTAGGGGCTGTACTCTTCCAGCGTGATGACGAGCAGAACGAGAGGCCGATTGCGTTTTTTCTCCGCCAAGCTAACCTGCCACCAGAAGAACTATTCGGTGACCGAGAAGGAGTGTCTGGCAGCTCTCATGGCGATCCTTAAGTTCCGTCCGTATGTAGATCTGATGCCTTTCACAGTCATTACTGACCATGCCAGTCTCAAATGGCTCATGACCATGAAGAATTTGGATGGTCGTTTAGCTCGTTGGTCCCTTCAACTGCAAGCCTTCGATTTCGGCATCGAACACCGGAAAGGAGTGGACAATGTAGTGGCAGATACATTGTCGCGCAGCATTGAAGAGTTGGAAGTGGATCCGAGCAGGGCGTTGGGGTTCGAAACGGTGGAGTTCGAATCTGAAGAATATCAGGAATTAAGAAAAGAAATCACTGACAATCAAGACCGCTTACCTGATCTGCAAATTATCGACGGGATGGTATTCAAATGCATGCGCTTCGAACGGTTCGATGACCAACTAGAGGGATCGATCTGGAAACTGTGGGTTCCGAGTTCGTTAACGACCAAGCTGATAGAGCAGGCACATCTCGATGAGAAAACGGCGCACGGGGGAATCGCTAAGACCCTGCATCTGTTGCGTAGGCAGTTCTACTGGCCGAACATGGCAGTAGAAGTCCGCGACTACATCCGACGTTGTATCGTCTGCAAGGAGTCGAAAGCGCAGAACTACCGTATGCAGGTTGGAATTGGACAAGAGGTGGTCACGGAGCGTCCATTCCAAAAGTTATATATTGACTTTTTAGGGAAATATCCGCGTTCCAAGAATGGTCAGGCGTGGATCTTCATTGTGGTGGACCACTTTTCAAAGTTTACGTTTTTAAAACAATGAAAGCGGCCACGGCGAAGGAAGTAGTGAAGTTCCTCGTCCATGAGGTTTTTATAAGTTTGGGGTGCCGGAGACTATTCACTCGGACAATGGGGCCCAGTTTATCTCCAAAACATTTAGGAAGATGACTGAGGCGTTTGGGTGACCCACATGAGGACGCCGGTGTATTCTCCGCAGAGTAATGCGGCCGAACGGGTGAATCGCACAGTCCTCAGTGCGATTCGAGCGTATTTAGAGGACGACCACCGGGACTGGGATGTGCATCTCCCAGAAATAGAGTTGGCAATTAGGAACTCAGTTCACGAGGCGACAGGCGTGACTCCATTCTTTGCTGTCTTTGGGCAGCAAATGTACTTGCACGGGTCATGCTACAAGCTGGCGAAGCGGTTGCGGTCCATCGGCGAGCATGATATATCCGGGCTCGAGGGTCAGGACAAGAGACAGCTCATCCAGGAGAGGATCCGAGATAGTCTACACCACGCCTACGAACGTAGCAGCGTGAGGTACAACCAGCGAGCCCGGTTATTCTACGCGAAGCCGGGGCAAAGAGGTATTCCGAAGAAATTTTGTCCTCAGCGACTTCGGCAAAGGCGTTAATGCCAAGTTCGCGCGAACGTTTGTGAGATGCCGGGTGGTGAAGCCAGTGGGCGAGAACGCATACGCGTTGGAGGACTTGAGCGGGCGGCCCATTGGAGTTTACCACGCCAAGGATTTGAGGCTGTAGGCTGATGTGGGTGTGGCCTACGTTGGCCACGTATTTCCCGTAGCCTGACCCGGATTATCGCCCAGTGCAGCCGGGTCAGCCATTTTACCGGAGGTCGGATCGGGTCCGAGGAGTTCCCAAGAGGCAACCGACGTCAAGGTTCCTGGACAGGAACCAATTCCCTTCTCCACCAACTCTTCCCACGCCGCGGTGCCCAGAGGGGAAGCGTCGTGTGCCCCAGGAGGCCATACAATTTGTGCCACAGTATCCGTGAGTGTGTGCCGGGGGGGGTGTGTGTGTGTGTGTGTGTGTGTGTGTGTGTGTGTGTGTGTGTGTGTGAATCCTTAGTGAATCCGAGAAGGATGCGACATCCAGAAGGCTATCTTTCCATTTTGGCCCCGTTAGTTTCGGCTTCCTGAGTCCTCTGTCGGGTCGTCCAAGTTCGAAATGGATCGCCTGGTGGTCACTGAAGGTGAATTCTTCTCCCACTCTCCAGGTGAGGTGCCTACAGAGGGGAGCTGCTTAGGAAGGTCAGGTCTATTATTGACGACCGTCCCGCCCTGCAGAACGTCATTCTAGCTCCGTCGTTAGCCAGCCCAACATCAAGAGACGAGAACTGCTCCAAGAGGCAGTGGCCTCTTGTGTTGGTCTCTACTGCCCCATTCTACGGCCCAGGCATTGAAATCTCCTGCTATCACGAAGGGTGCCTTCCCTCGAGAGTCTTCCGCAATGCTTTCCAGCAAGGCTTGAAACCGTGGCAGCTCCCAACTCGGCGGTGCGTAGCAGCTGTAGAAGGTTACGCCGCCGAGTCTGGCCCGCACGAAACCCTCTCTGGAAGCGTCGGTATCCAGGGGCCGGGTACGCACGCTCCAAATCGCGGCTTTCCTACACCGGCTCTGCACCCATCCACTGCCTGGTACGGGTTTGTAGGGTTCACATACCAGGACTACGTCTGGTCTCCTCTCCTTGGTGTCCTGGCTCATGAGTGCATGGGCCGCTTCGCAATGGTTGAGGTTTATTTGTGTGCACCTCATGCTAGTCGTTTAGCTAGTGCCTTCTTGAAGAGAGGGACACCTGCCACTCCCCTGCGACATGCCTCCAGTCTCCGTTCTTGCCCTTGCAGAGCATGCACTGGGGTCCTGTTCACAATCCTTTGCGAGGTGATCCTCCTTACCGCACCTACGGCACATCTTAGACCGATCTGTCTCGCTCCTGCACTGCCTGGCCATGTGTCCAAACTCCATGCATCTGAAGCATTTTGTGAGATTCACCCGTTCTCTAAGCCTGCCTCTAACCCAGCCAACCTTAAGCGCGCCTATTTTTGAGAGCCCTGCGGGCGTCCTCTGTCGGAAGTCTAATAGTCGCTATCTGCGTCTGTCCGTACCCCTTCCTGAGGCTTATGTCGTCTAGAGCCACATTTGGCAGCTGGACTTGGGACAAGATGGCCGCCCGTATCTCCTCCTTGGTGGTTACCTCGTCCAAATCACTGCACTCTATGATGACTCGCTGTTGAATCGTGCGGACACCTGCTACCTCTCAAGCGACTCGCCGACCAGATTCTGGAAGGACGAGGTTTCCTCTCCAGACTTGTTAAGCTGGAGGAGGAGTTCCCCTTCTGGGTACGGCGAATTCTTGCCACCGCTTCGCCTAGTCCCTGGAGCTTCTCATCCAGTTTTGAGCTTACGCAGAATCTCTGCGTAGCTACTCGGGTCTTTCGCCTCTATGATGATGGCATCAGGGCGTGCCCTCTCGGTCAGCACCCGAGTAGGCTTGGGCTTTCTTGTCCTCGTCCTTCTCGTCACTTTTTTTCCACTCCGTGTTTGGTGGAGGTGCCGTTGGAGTCTCCATGGTGGCTGCTTCGGGTGTCTTCGTGTCGGCTCCGACTGAGCAGGTTCCTGTCTGGGTAACAGCCCCTTTACTCCTCTTGTTGCCTGGGTTTTACGATCAGCTGCTTCCTCTTCGTTTCCACCGCTGACCGGAACAACGGCGAGGTTTGAGATGACTGGTGTGTGCGTATGACCGCCTTCGCCTTGTCATCGTGGAGCTGGATAGCCACGAGCTCGTAGATCGCACGGATGCTCTCTATAGAGTCCCTCATTGGCTGGTGGATGGACCGCCTTTTTCCGTCCTCCAGCATTTCCACTAGGTTTGCGATCTCCTGGCCAAGTTCGCGTAGCGCTGTGCTGCTCTGCTCCTTGTGTACTCGCTCCGTTTGAGTCCTTTCTTGTACTCCTCCACCAGCTGTCCCAGCTGGTCTAACTTCCGCCGGTGATCTTACCAGTCTTGCACTCTTTGCGAATGCCTTTTTCTGCCTCCGTTTCTGTGTGTGGTGTTAAAAATTTGTCCATGCTGTTGGGTCCCAACTCCCGGGTCGTTGTTCCACTTCGTTCGTGCAGTCGCGTTGTTGATCCCATGGTTATCTTTGCAAGCAGTGAGGCCATGCTAGGGTTGACTCTCGCCTTCACGGGGTCGAGTTCAGAGCCGGATCCGCGCTAGTCGGGAGCCTTGC
Organism: Drosophila bifasciata; assembly: GCA_009664405.1. Classification (NCBI taxonomy): domain Eukaryota; kingdom Metazoa; phylum Arthropoda; class Insecta; order Diptera; family Drosophilidae; genus Drosophila; species Drosophila bifasciata. Next base: position 123,183 of record WIOZ01000149.1, read on the forward strand.
TCAACCGAGCCTGCACCACCAACTTAATGGCGACGAAAAGGAAGCGTGTCCAGGAGAATTGCTCGTTTTAACGGGACGGGGGCGGCCTCAGCATTAGCCCAGAAGCCATTTCGGCAGGATATCACTCCGCTTACTGAGGTTCCGGAATACTGACGCCGTCAGCCCAAAAAACGTCGATCCATGTAGTTTTCCAGTGTCCAATCCCAGGGTCTTACTGGTCTCGACCCTGGTCGCCTTCTCGTGTCCGCAGACGCGCCGCGGGTCGGTCGCGCCTGTCCGGGGATACCTGGCTCCATGCCAAAGGTCACGAGTTGCATTTGCATTTTACTGCTTCAGAGAGGAATCGACCTGATCGCTGCCGGGTTAGCGGTAATCAGTATCTTTCCGCCTGCTAGAGGCACCTCACGAGCTGTTTTAGTGCTCTCCCGTGTCTTTTTAGTCGCCTCTTACGACAAGCTATGACATGCTGTGGTGGTATTCTAAGACCCGCTCACCACACGGGGTATGTGTGGGTGTGTGTGTGTGTGTGTGTGTGTGTGTGTGTGTGTGTGTGTGTGTGTGTGTTTTTGTATTCGTTTAATGGCTTTCTCAATAGTGCTTATACCTAAGAACAAAAACATTATGATACGAACAGTTGGGGACAGATGGGATAGGGGTCGTGCGACTAGCGGTACTGCCGCAAGGCATTGCTTCGCCCGCGCGGAGACACCTACTCCGTTTGCTCCTTCCGCCTTCTCTCCATGGCCCTGAGCGTTTTCATCACGCTCGCGGCGAACACCGCGGCAGCTTCCCAGATCCTCTGGTCTGCCAGCATCAGCGGCACCAGGCTGTCAACGCGTATTGCAGACCCTGCAATGGCCTCAAGCTCCTGTCGCTCGTATGTGAACCGGTGGCACTCGAAGAGGACGTGCTGAGCGTCCTCCACTATGCCAGAGCCGCACTCCGGGCACCAGTCCTCCGTATCGTGCCCAAAGCGCTTGGAGGTAGCTGCGGAAGCAGCCATGTCCGCTCAGCGCCTGGGTTAGGTAGTGGTCTACCTGCCCGTGCTTCCTTCCGACCCAGGACGAGATGTGTGGGATGAGGGAGTGCGTCCAGCGCCCTTTTTGGGAGCTGTCCCACCTCCTCTGCCATTTCTCCATGCTGCTCCTTCTAGCGGCAGCCTTCAGCTCTGCCTTGCTGATTCCTGCTTCGTCGTCCTGCAGGGCGTCGTAGATTTCTCTGCGCTCCCGGATCAGCTCCCCTAGAGGAATATGCCCCGGCGATGACCAGCGCTGCCTCGTCCGAGATGGTCGAAACGCGCATGCGGTCCTGATGGCGCATAGCCGATACGTGGCCTCCAGCCCCCGCATATAGCTCTTTACCGTTGCGGCCTTCGCCCACACCGGCGCGGCGTAGAGCATTTGCGCCGTCACCACGCTCGTCAACAGCTTCCTCGTTGCCTGCTTTGGGCCTCTGGTGTTGAGCAGCAGCCTCGAGAGCGATCCTGCGGTTCCGCTGGCCTTCTTGTTCACGTACTCTAGGTGCTCCTTGAAGGATAGCCTCGTGTCTATGTGGACACCCAGGTACTTTATCGACCTTTGGGAGGTGATCGTCGTCCCTCCGACCTGCACGATGGCAGTCTCCACCGCTTTCCTGCTCGATATGAGTACCGCCTCCGTCTTGTGGGCCGCCAGCTCGAGGCCTGCTACCGCTAGCCACGATTCCACGGCTTGGATAGCCTCGTTGGCGAGGTTTACCACGGCGGCAAGGTCCTTTGCGACCACCACTATCGCGACGTCGTCCGCGAAGCCTACCAAGCTTGTGCTGGCTGGCATCGGCAACCTCAAAACTCCATCGTACATGGCGTTCCAGAGCAGGGGTCCCAAAACGGAGCCCTGCGGGACTCGGCTGAGACTTCGTATGCTCTGGAACCCAGACTCGTGTCCATCGTGAGTACCCTGGTGCTGAAATAGCTGTAAGCTATATTCAGCAGGTACCCAGGATGTTGAAGCTTCTGAGGGCCTCCAGCGTTCGGCCCCAATCGGCAGAGTTGAAGGCGTTCCTTACATCCAGCGTCACCACCAGACAGTAGGACTTACTTCCACCTCTCCACCTGGTTCCCGCGCATGCCTCCTTTGCCGTTTCTACAACTCTAGAGATGGCGTCCAGCGTTGACTTCCCCTTCCTGAAGCCGTAATGGCCCGGGAGAGACCGCCAGCCGCTTCGATGGCTGCACTCAGCCTCGTTGCGACCACCCTCTCGAAGAGGGTGTGTGTGTGTGTGTGTGTGTGTGTGTGTGTGAGTGCCTGGAGGGAGCTGCAAGGCGCGCAAAGTGTCGTGCTGGCCAAGCCGGACCTAAGGCTGGTCCAGCAAAAACGACGGGAGACCGCCCCATCGGCCAAAACAGATTTTTTTTGGGGTCCGAGTGGAAGCTTCCACCGACCACCTCGACGCCTGTATCGACGGCGTACACTGCCCGGCACACACACTAAATACCGGCACCAATAACTTATTTAGAACGGGTTGTTTACCAAATTATATATATATTATTTATTTATTATCTATATATTTATGTAAACACTGTTATTTATACTGTCCTTTGTGTTGTCTTAGTTTATGCGTATATTTTTGTCATAGTTTGTAAGAAAAACCTAACGTCAACAACCTTTTGTACAACAACAAACATTTACGGCAATTAGAAACATATGGGATTAACCCTAGAAGGAGTGCGGCAAGTTAGTTTGTCGACGGCCTATCGTGATCTTGCCCCTACGACCCCTGAACAAGAGCTCTTGGTAGGTTAGTCTCAGGGGGGCCCAACAACACCCCATTTAAAACCAAACAAATATTACGTTTTTTTTCTTGTCGTTAAATAGTTGGTTTTTTTTTTGTTTTCCATTATTTATTTATTAAATAAATTTATTTATTTATTTATTAATCAAATAGCTAAATAATGAATGATAGAATATATTGAAATTTATAAAAGAGTATGATGGAGTAAATTCATTTAGAGGGGAGGGACACGTGGCTACAGCCCTGGAGCAAACCAGCCGTAGCCGTTCCAGCAGAGGGTGGACAAAAATTATGATCCGTTTGACCACAGGTAGGGTGGGCGCGCGAAGTGGGAACACCTAGACTTCACCCATTTGACAGTCGTCTCAGTGTTGGTTCAGTATTTTTTTTTTGTATGTTGTGCATTTTTGTTGTTTTCTAGTTATGATGTCCCGAGAAGTCGTTCTCACCAAAGCCCTTGTTTACACTTGGCGGGGAGAGGGAATTACCCAGCCCCGGGGTCGAGAGCTAGCCGGCGCGGCCCCACAGAAACCAAGCCAAGTGTAACAAGGGTATGTGAGAAGAGAAAACATTAAAACACAATATGCGAACATTCCATACACACTTAGTGCGTAAGATATAATACGTAGCAAACACATACGTTTACGTAACCTTGAACCTTAAGCCAAACCAGGTTTCGGGAACATAGAATTGGAAGAAAATACAATCATACAGTTTTGTGTGTGTATTACATACATGTGCATTGCTCGACCTGAGTTCGCAGCAAGTCATGTGTCGAATATCTTTCACTCTTGTCTAATGGCTCAGTTCCCGGCTCGAATGGCTCAGCCAAGGGACCTGCGAGCCGGGTCAGGCAATTGCGACACATTCGTTGTACGAACATCTATGTATATACTGAATGGTTATTTTTCCGACGAAGGTGTGTCGTAGCACAAAACATTGAAGATCATGGAATCTGCTGTAAAATTCGTTGACAATATAGACCCAGCGACAAAAAAAAGCCGCACTCTGACTTTAAAATTTGGGGAAACACCAGTCTTCCAAAGTCAGAAATTCATGAAATGATAGAGTGCGGCTTTTTTTTTGACGCTGGGTGTATGCAGGTTGGTCCATGAAAATGAATGACAACGTGTATTATTAAAAACCCTAAAGAAGCAGACCATATATAATAATATAACAACTAAAAATAATTTTGGAATTATTCCTAGCATTGTGACACTTTAAATTGATATATTTGATATGGAGATATTTCAATTTAGCAAATTGATAGATATCCGATATCGATATTATTAGAGAAGTTAATAACCAGCGAAAATGTGTACATTAGATGTTAATGAAAATAGTGCTGCCAGACTATTTTATTAAACATATTTATAGAAATGCTGAATGGATTTAATTTTAACAAGCCATTCCGTTGTTCCAAATTAACCCACAAATTAGCGTTATATTCAAGCACTTGGATGGTACATCTTCTGTTATACCCAAATCGATAGTATCGTTGCCTTGCATCGCTAATTTAAATTGCATTTTAAACCAAAACAATATTTTAGACGTTTAGAAGTTTTTTTTTTTAATAAAAATGTAAGTGTATCATAATGTAAAGGTTATATAGGAGTGCATTTTTAATTTTCGTTTTTCAAATTGACAAACATTTACCAATTTAAGTTACATGTAACCTTCTGATATTGTTTAACCCAGCGGTAAAAATACTTACATGCATATGTATGTAAATATACTTCATTTCATTTGGAATTTTTGACAACATACAGTTTTTCAACAAAAATTATTTCATCACTTCAATTTTGAAGGTTTTTATCCAAAATATTTTGATTTTTTATTATATGATTAAAGGATACCCTCCTAAGTTAATATTCTAGGGAACACATACATATGTTAATAGGAATCAAATTTAACTTTTTCAATAAAAAAAAGAAAGACCAATTTTAAAATTTTTGGTGCAAATGTTTCAGAAAGCAAATAAATATACATTCATAAGCCCGAATATGTTTTATTCTTTTCTATTCTTCTCATAAGCATTGCGCTGTGCATAACATTTTTATTCCCGTACTCGAAGAGTAAAAGGGTATACGAGGGTTGCTATTTATATTTTTGGCCTAACTATGAAAACCCCAACTTAGGCGTCTGAAAATGGTTTTATTATTTCTCATAATATTCTTCTTGATAATTATTTTACTTTTGTATTCGATTAAACCAATTTTCACAGCTTTTTTTTTTCCTGTCCGAATGAGAGACCTCTAAAACATGCATTTTGAATGCATCAACCGCTTCTTCTGGCGTCGTAAACCGTTGACCGCGTAATTTATTCTTGATGTTAGGGAACAAGAAGAAGTCATTGGGTGCTAAGTCAGCACTGTACGGCGGGTGTCCCATCAATTCGACGTTTTGGTCGGTCAAAAATTCCTTTGTCTGTGCCGATGAGTGAGAGCTAGCATTGGCATTGTGAAGAAGGATTCGTGTCTTTTTGTTTATTTTTCGAATTCACCGAAAACTTCTGGCAAACAAATGGTTGTATACCAATAAGAATTAACTGTTTTACGTTTCTCTAAGGCCACTGTTTACACATGACCATTAATGCCGAAAAAACAGGCCACCATTTGCTTCGATGTGCTTTGCAAGCGAACAACTTTTTTTGGTTTTGGAATTTTGGAAGACCACAAAGTGGTCGATTGTTGTTTTGTTTCCGGCTCATATGAATATATTCAGGATTCGTCACCTGTGTAGATATTATATACACTTTTTGAAGCACCACGATCGTTTTTTTTTTTTGGGATCATTTCTTTTGCACCAATCGACACGCGGCTTTTTTGGTGGATTGTTAAAATTATGTGGGGTCCAACGGGAACCCACCTTTTTTTATGCCCGGGGGATCATGGCAAATCTTATTGATGGTCGTCATACTAATGTCCAAGGAAGCCTCTATCTAACGGTGTGTGACATGACGATCTTTGTTAATCAGTTCTTGCACAGCATCGATTTTTGTGGCACAAGAACCGATTTTGGACGACCTTCACGGAATTAGTCGCTGAGCGTACAGCGACCACGAATAAACTCAATGTACTACTTTTTTATAGAGCTTAAGGAAGGTTCTTGTTCGCCGTGTAATAATTTTAGTTCATCGATGAATTCTTGTCTACGTAATCCAGGTCGAAAGTTGAGAAAAATAATCGCACGAAGATGTTCACGGCCTAATTCCACTTTTCGGCCGAGGTAAATTTTTTATTTATGGTTAATCGATATCAAACGTGGTCGTACATTAAAAAGTTGTATGTAGGTTTAGCCCATAAAACTCCAAACTTTTTTATGCAAATAACTATTTGGCCCTAATATGGCTGCTGGAAGTCACCTAGGCCAAAAACATAAATAGCAACCATTTCATTTTTTGCCTGCAAAATTATTAATACTCTACAAGTCTGCATCGAAATGAGTTGATTTTAAAGCAGCACAGCCAGAATAATTTTTACAACGACGGAAGTAAAGTACAAATGTCATATTTATTAAAATGTAACAAATTGAATGCTCTTATATATTCGTTTTTAAATGTCCGAATACAGAACAAGCATGAAAGATCGGGCCAAAAACACGACCTAAAATTGAATCCGATTTGGGCAAGAACATATATTATTAGGATGGAAAACAATGTAAAAAAGATTTAGTTTAAAAAAATTTCAATATTTCCTGCAAGGATCCTTGACTACTTCAAGGTAACCTTGATCGACCTGATCTCTATAATCTGTTCATTGAAAGTGCAACATTTATTTGTACAGACTTAACACCATATGGCATACGGTTAAGATACGAAATAATTTAGTGATTGTAAATGGTCAGTAAAAATACTATGCGACCATTCAAAATCACCCAAGTAGGGGTTTCCCTCCACAAATTTTTCGATTTTATTCATTCGAATCTTTTGGATGTACTCTTTAGCAGGCGTCTCTTCCATTAAACCATTTACACGCACCTTCATTACACCTTTGAAAAGGGTAGTGGTACAAAATTTTAATTATTATTTAATTATTATTTATTATCAGATTTAAAAAAAATGTTGGTATTATGTTGATTTCTTTTTATACCCGTACTCGAAGAGTAAAATGGTGTATTGTATTTGTGGTAAAAGTGGATGTGTGTAACATAGAGAAGGAATAAGTTCCGACCATATAAAGTATATATATTCTTGATCAGCATCAATAGCCGAGTCGATATAGCCATGTCTGTCCGTCCGTCTGTCTGTCTGTCCGTCCGTCTTGTTTGTCGCCCATTGCTCGAAGGCTATAGGAGCTAGAGAAACCAAATTTTTTTCCAGACTGATGTGATCTCTCACTCCTAGAAAAGTGTTTAAAAATTTCGCCCACTTCCGCCCCGACAAAGGGCGCAAACCTGTGGCGTCCACAATTTTGAAAATTACACAAAACTAAAAATGCAGAATCATAGAGAAAGACCATATCTAACAGGGGCCCAAATCTGAATCGGATCGGATCGTTAATATAGCCACAATAGAGCAAAACATACGAAAAAACTTCGCTCCCTCTCTTTCGCACTCACTCAAAATCGAGTCGATTTGGTTTTTGTATTTTGTGTCGCCTGGATCTTAGAGACTATAAGAGCTAGAGCAACCAAACTTTTGCCAAGACTCCTGTGATACGAAACCTGAACAAGTGTATTTCAAAATTTGCCCCCCCCCCCTTCCTCCCCAAAAAGACGAAAATCCACAATTTTGAAAATAGAAAAAACCCAAAAATGCAATATCGTAGTGAATGACCATATCTACCAGATTCCCGAATTTGGTTCAGATCGGATCATTATTGTAGCCACAATGATCAAAATGAATTTTCAGCAGCGATTTCCCCGCCCCCTTGCAACGTAAGTCATTTATGGGGATGATTGTCGCTACAGATTCTCTTACACTCACACTCACGCTCACAGACTCTGCCTCGTGCAGTGTACGTGTGCTGTTGTGAGAACTGATGTAGATGTAGATGACAGATGAAGCAAACAAATGTAAAATGTAAAATGTAAAACTGATAAAACATTTGAAAATTCCACATAAATCACATGTGTACTGACTGAGTACGTGTATAAAAGTAGAGTCGCGCTCAAAGCGACTCCGTACGTTCTTTCTCGTTAGTTTATAGAAAACAAATTGACTTATTGGAATAAGTTTATTATTGGTTGTAGAAAGTAGTTTTTCTATTTTTATACCCGTACTCGAAGAGTAAAAGGGTATATTGTATTTGTGGTAAAAGTGGATGTGTGTAACGCAGAGAACGAAGCGTTTCCGACCCCATAAAGTATGTACATTCTTGATCAGCATCAATAGCCGAGTCGATATAGCCATGTCTGTCCGTCCGAAACTAAAAACGAAAATGCAGATTCAGAGAAAGACCATATCTATCTATCTATCGGATTGGATCATTAGTATAGACACAATAGAGAAAACCATTTCGAGAAACATCGTTCCCTCTCGCTCAATGATGAAATTCATTTTCAGCAGCTAGCCTCCACCCCTTCAGACGGTACTGATTCTCGCTCACACACTGCTCAAGCACTTTTCCTCGTGCAGTGTACGTGCGTTGTTGTGAGAACTGATGTAGATGACAGATGCAGCAAAAAAATGTAAAATGTAAAACTGATAAACATTTGAAAATTCCACATACCGACTGAGTACGGGTATAAAAGTAGTGTCGAAAAGACAAAAATTTTGGTCAATATTACCGAAAACCCGTTACAAACTTGAGATAATTTTTTTTCGAAGTATATGACTATTAAATAAAATAACAATGAATAAAAAGTCATTAATTTTTTGTTGGAAATTGATTTAGCGATAACAAATGATGTAAACGAGAAAAGAACGTATGGAGTCGCTGTTAACGCGACACTACTTTATACTACTTTTATACCCGTTCTCAGTCAGTACACATGTGATTTATGTGAAATTTAAAAATATTATCATTTTACAATTTACATTTTTTTCTGCATCTGTCATGTACATCTACATCACTTCTCACAACAATACTGCACGGCTAAAAAGGTTGGCGGCTTAAAATTAATTTCATCATTGTGGCTACAATAATGATCCGATCTGAACCAGATTCGGCAATCTGACAAATATGGTTCCGTCCGTCTGTCTGTCCGTCTTGTTTGTCGCCCATTGCTCGGAGGCTATAAGAGATAGAGCATCCAAATTTTCTTTCCAGACTGATGTGTTCTCTCACTCCTAGAAAAAAGTTTAAAAATTTCGCCCCGCCCACTTCCGCCCTACAAAGGACGCACATCTGTGGCGTCCACAATTTTGAATATAACAAAAACGAAAAAATGCAGAATCATAGAGAAAGACCATATCTATCAGGGGGCCCAAATCTGATCGGATCGGATCATTAATATAGCCACAATAGAGAAAAACATACGAAAAACTTCGCTCTTTTTCTTTCGCACTCACACAAAAATCGAGTCAATTTGGTTTTTCGTTCAAATGAGCGCCTCGATCTCAAAGACTATATGAGCTAGAACACCAAATTTTCTGCCTAGACTCCTGTGATATAGCTTCAGTGCAAGTTTATTTCAAAATTTTGCCACGCCCACTCCCCGCCCCCAAAAGACGAAAATCCACAATTTTGAAGATAGAAAAAACCAAAAATGCAGTAGGGTAGAAAATGGCCATATCTACCAGATATCTACCAGAATTTGGTTCAGATCGGATCATTATTGTAGCCACAATGATCAAATGAATTTTCAGCAGCAGGGAATACCCCGCGCCCGTTCAGTGTTTCCCCTCGCCCGATTGCAGCGTAAGTCATTTATGGGGATGAATGTCGCTAAAGATGTTCTCACACGCACACTCACGCTCGCAGACTCTGCCTCGTGCAGTGTACGTGTGTTGTTGTGAGAACTGATGTAGATGTAGATGACAGATGCAGCAAACAAATGTAAAATTTAAAAACTGATAAAACATTTAAAAATTCCACATAAATCACATGTGTACTGAGTACGGGTATAAAAGTAGAGTCGGGTTCACAGCGACTCCATACGTTCCTACGTTTTTTTTTTTTTAAACTTTGAGCTCTGCTCCTTTAAAATTATTCCAAATAAACTTTGCAGTGATTATGTGATATCACAGGAGTCTGGACACAAAGTTTGGTTGCTCTAGCTCTTATAGTGTCTGAGATCCAGGCGCTCATTTATACTAAGGGGCAAACCCTACACCGTTGTGTGTGAGTGCAACCGAGAAGGAAAGATGTTTTTCGAAATGGTTTTCTATTGTGGCTATACAAATTATCCGATCCGATTTAGATTTGGGCCCCTGAGATATAGTGTTTTTCTCTATGATTTTGCATTTTTCGTATTGTGTTATCTTCAAAATTGTGGACGGCACAGATGTGCGCCTTTTGTGGGGGCGGTGCGAAATTTTGAAACAATTTTCTACGAGTGAGATATCACATCAGTCTGAAAGTAAAATTTGGTTGCTCTAGCTCTAATAGCCTCCGAGCAATTGGCGACAAAAAAGACGGACACCCAGACAGACCGACGGACAGAGATGGCTATATCGACTCAACTATTGATGCTTATCAAGAAAAATATATACTTTATGTGGTCGGAAATGATTCCTTCTCTATGTTACACACATCCACTTTTACCACTAATACAGCATACCCTTTTACTCTTCGAGCCGAAATAACCAGGTGGGTATCTAAGCAGCATACTTCGGATATGGCACACAAATCGTCCAGATCACAAACTGAATCTTTCGTCTCTTCTGTAGCTGCATCTGTTGTGCCAGACGAGAAGTTACGACTTCGCGTCTGTAACGATGGGTCAAAAAGCGAAGGAGCTGATAAAGTTGTTGTTTGTTCAACGCCAGAGGCTATTACGGGAAATCATATGGTGTATGTGGAATTTAAGAGTTAAGGCAGAATTGAGCAGCGTAGAGCATTGATTGACATTTACTGTATCGGATAACGACCGCAGTTTGGGAACAGAAGAGGTCTCGATACGGCGCCAAACAAAAAAAATGTCAGTGACGTGCTTGAAAAAGAAGTTGCTTTTTATTGAATCGCGTGAGGAGTAACTATAGCGCGTTAGGGTAGCTAGCGTAACTAAATTTCAACGATAAAATTCTGTCTAAGGCCTTTCAAGCAGGATCGTAGGTTTTCGTCCCTAAGTTCCGATCTCATCTAGATAAATCCTTTCCAACACGTTGAACAAAGGTATCAAGTCCTTCAGGGACTTTAAACGCACCTTTAACTCCTCGTCACTGAGGTTGATGGAATCTTCTTGTCACCGGCATTTCCAATTTTACGATCTGTTCATAGCATGCTGGTACTATGCTGATTTAGTACTCCATGTCAGAAACAAGTGATGACGGGGAGGAGTCACTTGGCATGCCACACAAAGCCAAATCGTGGCTCTAGAAGAATTAACCAACGACAAATATAATGTTTTTAATACTCGGTACACGGAGGTCGAAGTGGATGTAACCAAATTTTGTGGGAGACTTCTGTGATATTACACTAAATCAAATTTTTTAAAACATTTTCCCATGCCTCCTAACGTTCCAACAAAGGACGAAACTCTGTGGAATCACCAATTTTAAAGATACGAAAAAAGGAAATCGCATTATCGTTTCCCATTTTTTCTATCGCGCACACACACTCTGGCTCGTCCAGGGCGGGGAGAAGATTTATTATTTAAAGATCAGAAGGTTCCGAAACGGAAAGTTACAGGCTCCTGCATTCGTAAAACTCAAAAATTTTCTGTTTTAAAACGCTAACATATTCCTAGACAAAAATAAAAAGAAAAAACGGTTTTTATACAACAAAATTAATTAAATTCCTTCCAGAGGAACTGCGGCTCGGCAGTTAATGTCCATCTTTCAGAGCGCTTTTAAACGATTAGATCCGGTAGATCCGCTTCTAAAAAAATATAACATAAATATTTTTACTTAAAACTTTGGTTGGATTTAATTGAATCAGTCACAGACGACCACTGCATGTCCAGCAATATGATTAGCTTGTGCAAGAATATATTTTGTATATGTGAAGTGGGTGGGTGAGTGAGTCCGATCCAGTGGGACCGCTGCTAGGCATTATTTCGCGTGGCGGAGGGGGTGTCATTTCAGCGGCATAGTTAGCCAGCGTGGCTCGCACCAACCTTCGCAGTGCCTTGATTATGGTTGTTAGCTTGTTGGCGACATCGTCGCATGTTTTCTCGTCAACTAACACTCGCTCTCTTCTACGTTCGTCTCTTGTAGTCTCGCTCGTTCTTGCGAAAAGCGAGGACAGGAGAATATGCGTGCTCTGCATATTCGACTACACTTGGAACCCAGTGGCTATAGTATGGGTTGTCGGCATGCTTAAGGTGGTAGCTGTTGACTAGGGTAGCCATGGCCTAAGCTGGGGGATGGTCCCAGATCCGTACCCACCGGGATATGATGCCTGAGGAATACTAAGGAACGCCAAAGAGTAGGACGTGGTCCGTAAAATACCTAAGCAGCGTTGTATGAGGTACTGCGAAATATCCCTTCTACTCCAGGTATGCTCCTTCAGCTGGCCGAGTTGAAGGCGTGTACGTCTAATGTGCAACCAGTATTTTTGGTGCCTTCAGCCCATCGCGCTCCCGCAATGGCTACTCTGGCTAGGTCCGTCATCATTTAGATGGGGTCTGTGGTGCTCCGAAACGCGAATTGCAGGTCGTGGCGCTCTCGGAGCTCAGCATCGTACCTTCAGTGTTCGAAATCCATTTTCGGATAACTTTTTCCTTTGACACCTTCCTGTAAACGAGCAGAAAGGACTGATCGGCATTAAAACTTAAACTCCGAAGTAGAGCTAGCTATTTAAGTTTCTGGCCTAGGTCACTTTTAGCCTGATTAGGACCCACTTGTCATTTGCATTACAGAGTTTAGTATTGGGATGATCTGGGATGAACTTTTTTACAACTGTTTCTTGTACGTCCAAGTTATATATCGATTAACGATCAAAGAAAAATTCATCCCAGGCATTAATTGAATTTAACACATAGAAATGGCCGTGTTATGAATTTGTATCATTTTATATCCGTACTCGAAAAGTAAAAGGGTATATTGTATTCGTGGTAAAAGTGGATGTGTGTAACGCAGAGAAGGAAGCGTTTCCGACCCCATAAATTATACATATATATATATCAGCATCAATAGCCGAGTCGATATAGCCATGTCTGTATAGCATGTCCGTCAGTCCGTCTTGTTGCCAGAGTAACCAAATTTTTTTTTCAGACTGATATGTCTCACTGCTACAAGTGTATTTCTTATATTATTATAGCCAGGAAAGGAATTTTTCAGCAGCTAGCCCCACCCCTTTAGCACTTATTGCCGCTACTGCTATTCTCTCTCGCTTACACACTGCTCACACATTCTGCCTCGTGCAGTGTACGCGTGTGTTGTGAGAAGTGTTGTAGATTTAAATGACAGAAGCAGAAAAAAACGAGAAGGGACGTGTTGTGTCGCTGTTAACGCGGCACTACTTTTATACCTGTACTCAGTCAGTACACATGTGAGTTACATACATATGTGAAATTTTAAAATGTTTTATCATTTTTTAAATTTTACATATTTTCCTGCATCTGTCATCTACATCACTTCACACAACAACAATGCTGAAGGGTTGGCGGCTAGATCCCGAAATTCATTTCATCATTGTAGCTACAATAATAATTCGATGTGAACCAGATTCGGCAATCTGGTAAATATGGTCATCCACTATGATACTGCATCTTTTGTTTTTTTCTATCTTCAAAATTGTGTCAAGAGACGAAAGTCTCTTGTGGGAGTGGAAGGGGGCGGGGCGAAATTTTGACAGAAAGTTTGGTTTGCTCTAGCTCTTATTGTCTCTGAGATCCTGGCGACACAGAATACGAAGAACCAAATCGACTCGTAATTGTGTGAGACAGAGCGAGAGGAAACGATGCCTTTCGAAATGATTTTCGTCGTTTTTACTATACTAATGATCCGATCCGATTCAATTTCGGTCCTCTGATAGATATGGGCTTTCTTTATGAGTCTGCATTTTAATTTTTTTTTTACCTTTAAAATTGTGGACGCCACAGATGTGCGCCCTTTGTATGGTCGGAAGGGGGCGGGGCGAAAATTCGAAACTAACTTCTAGGAGTGAGATTTCACATCAGTCTGGGAAACAATTTGGTTGCTCTAGCTCCTATAGCCTGCGAGCAATGGGCGACAAACAAGACGGACGGACGGACGGACGGACGGACGGACAGACAGACATGGCTATATATACTTTATGAAGTCGGAGACACTTCCTTCTCTATTTTACACACATCCAGTTTTACCACAACTACAATATACCCTTTTACTCTTCGATTACGGGTATAATGAAGCAACTCTTAAAGTATTTAAAAACTCCACATAAATCACATGTGTGCTGACTAAGGATATACAATTAGTGTCGCGCTAATGGCGGCTCATCACGTTCCTTCTCGTTTGGTGTTTATTTTTTAAGTCAATATGATTAGATCAGGTTAGTGAAAATTTTTTGATGAAGCACCATGAATTGTTAGTGCACTGGTATCGCGCGAATTTAATCGTTAACGTCCTTTGTTGCAGGACGAATTTCATGAAGGATGCTTAGAATGAATTTTGCCACAAAATATCGATGCTGTGCCCCGATACCGTGAGATTGAGGTATCCTTGTGTATTACTATGACGACCCTAATAGACTTACCATGGGTAAAAAGGTGTGTTAGCGTGGGAACCCACATTATTTAAATAGGAAACGAGAAAGAACGTACGGAGTCGCTTCGAACGCGACTCTACTTTTATACCCGTACTCAGTGATTTTGTGTGGAATTTTAAAATGTTTTTCAGTTTTACATTTTACATTTTTGCTACATCTGTCATCGACATCTACATCTACATCATCTACATCAGTTCTCACAACAACACACGTACACTGCACGAGGCAGCATGTTTGAGCGTGAGTGTGTGTGTGAGAGAATCTGCTGCGACAATCAACCCCAATAAATGACTTAAGCAGCAATCGGACGAGGGGAAACACAGAACGGCGGGGTATTCCCGCTGCTGAAAATTCATTTGATCATTGTGGCTACAATAATGATCCGATGTGAACCAAATTCGGGAATCTGGTAGATATGATCATTTCCTTTGATACTGCATTTTTGGTTTTTTTTTCTATCTTCAAAATTGTGGATTTTCGTCTTTTGTGGGGGCGGGGCGAAATTTTAAAATACACTTGTTCAGGTTCGGTATTACAGGAGTCTGGGCAAAAGTTTGGTTGCTCTAGCTCTTATAGTCTCTGAGATCCAGGCTACACAAAATACAAAAACCAAATCGACTCGATTTTGTGTGAGTGCGAAAGGGATGGAGCGAAGTTTTTGCGTATGTTTTTGTCTATTGTGGCTATATTAATGATCCGATCCGATTCAGATTTGGGCCCCTGATAGATATGGGCTGTCTCTATGATTCTGCATTTTTAGTTTTTGTTATTGTCAAAATTGTGGCCGCCACAGATGTGCGCCCTTTGTGGGGGCGGAAGTGGGCGGGGCGAAATTTTGAAAACACTTTTCTAGGAGTGAGATACCACATCAGACTGGATAAAAGTTTGGTTGCTCTAGCTCTTATAGCCTTCGAGCAATGGGCGACAAACAAGACGGACGGACGGACAGACGGACGGACAGACAGGGCTATATCGACTCGGCTATTGATGCTGATCAAGAATATATATACTTTATGGGGTCGGAAACGCCTCCTTCTGTGTGTTACACACATCCACTTTTAGCACAAATACAATATACCCTTTTACTCTTCGAGTACGGGTATAATTATACAAAAATACGATTTTGGTAGTAGAAAAGCTGTGTATGAAATCTGTACAGGTGAATTGGATACATACAAAACCGAAAAATCACTATTCGACGGATGGATGTTTAAATGCGAAAGAGTCGGTTTAAGATCTGTTTTATAGATACACCCAGCGACAAAAATAGGAGCACTCTGACTCTTCATGCATTTCTGACTGTGGAAGCCTGGAGTTTCTGATTTCGATTCGTCAAATTTTTTTCTAGTCCCTGTGAATGTCGCCTTCTTGTTTTGTGTGGTTTTCGACGACTTAGTTGCTGGAAACACTTCCCATAGAAAGTTGTACGTTCAACTCATCAAAAACGATTCATTGGTTTTAATGGTTTCAAATGTTTCAATTCGTAAAATAGCGAACAAACCTAAGTTCAATGAAAGCTATGTGATACGTTATTTGAAAAAAAAATAGATAGACTTGAGAAGTGGATAGGAAGAAAGAAAAGACCGGGGGAAAAAAATGGCCAAATATAAGGGAAGATCGTATTATTATAAAAATTAACCTGCATAATCGATTTTAAAATTAAAAAAAAAAATTTTAAAATTTAGATAGCTTCGGTTTGAACTATACAGCGCCGGCTAAAGGAGATGGCAAGGACAAGAAAGCTTGCTTAAATTGGTCCACAGAAAAGTTTATTAGGGTGAATCCAAGTGATCAGGAATCATATTCTCGGATGAGTCCAAAGTCAACCACATTGGACCCGATGGTTCGCGTACAGTTGACCGCCAAACAAGAGAGCGATGTTGCGAAGAGTGCATTAGCACAGCATAAGCACCGTGAAGCATTCGCCTTATATTATGGTATGGGGTTGCATATCTGTTATATGCAAAAATGTATGAAGAAATTATTTTCAGTGGCGTTTTGCCTATTATGGAATCACTTACTGAGAGAGAAAATTATCCTCTCTTTCAGGACGATTCTGCACCTTGCCAGAGCGCTGTGTAAGTTATTCTTTGTCGTTTGCTACATTAAAAAATGCATAATACTATTTTTGACTATTCTTCAATGATAGGTTAACATTTAAAAGGCGGAATTGGGTATTCAGTCTTTGGATTGGCCAGGGAAGAGCACCAACCTCAATTCGACAGAGAATTGCTGGGCCTTTAGGAGCTCTAAAATAGGAAAACGGTAGCCGAAGACTATGGTTGAGTTACAACAAACTATTGAAAACGTATGGTTTGATGATAACCGGACGAATATGATCAAACGCCACCCTTGGCGTTAACCAAATGTTAATTAATTATTAAATTGAAAATCAAATGTTGAAAGCTTTGTCATTACTGTATAGAAAAAAAAATAAATATAAACATCTAGAGTCTTACACAAATACATTTAAAACAGAAACTGAGGCACTAATACACTCCCATTGACCGGTATCAAAAATATCCGTCTGAGCAATCATAACAAAGTAAGCATCATGTTCATAAAAGAATATTTTCAGCAAAATGAAAGAGCATCAAAAGAAAAACATCGAAAAAATGCATTAACGAAAAAAGACTATTAAGCAGCGCAAAGACTTGGAAAAACTAAGAAATACTACCGTGTTTGGTGGTTGATTCATTTGCGCTCGGTTCTTACTTTTTCGTGCTCGTTCGATTTTCGTTTGCCGATGCTCGCTGCTCAAACACACACCCAAATACGAATATATTTTGTAGATGGTATTAGTTATGTTCGTTTGAAGCTGATTTTAAGGTAGCAGACAAATAAAAAGTATAGAGTATTTTGGAAGTAGACGACAGCGAGTCCATTCGTGCAGGGCTCTAACATGTACATACATTTACACTGACTGTGTACGGGTATAAAAGACGATTTTTCGAAACACTACGTTAACGGATGATTATATATATTATAGGGATATGCTAGACCAAGAACTCCGTTTAGACTGTTTGTATTCTTTTTATACCCGTACTCGATAGGGTTATAGGGTATATTGTATTTGTGGTAACAGTGGACTTGTGTAACACAGAGAAGGAATCGTTTCCAACCTCATAAAGTATATATATTATTCATCAGCATCAATAGCCGAGTCGATATAGCCATGTCTGTCTGTCCGTCGTCTGGTTTGTCGCCCAATGCTCGGAGACTATAGACCAAATTGGTTTCCCAGACTGATTTTCTACGCCACGCCCCTTCCGCCCCCAGAAAGGACCAAACTTTGTGGCGTCCACAATTTTTAAATAACAGAAAACGAGAAAGAACGTACGGAGTCGCTGTAAACGCGACTCTACTTTTATACCCGTACTCAGTCTGTGATTTTGTGTGGAATTTTCAAATTTTCATTTTACATTTGTTTGCTGCATCTGTCATCTACATCAGTTCTTACAACAACACACGTACACTGAAATATTTCGAAATACACTTGTTCAGGTTTGGTATCACCGGAGTCTAGACAGAAAGTTTGGTTGCTCTAGCCACTAACCAAATACATTATAGATTGTTCACGGCCTGTAACGAATTTGTCGCAGCTGAATTTGAATTCGGAACCCAGAACCCCTTTGAACATGTATGTCTAAAAATGTATGTCTGTATTGTCTTCGACTTCAACAACGACTTCTGATTTGGGTTTTGGTGTTGTGGTTCGTAGCGACTTAGAGTACTGAGTACTCACAAACTGTGCGTGTATTGGTTATAGGATTTGGTCGTCGCATTTCGCGTTGAAATTTTTATATTTCTTTCCACATAGAACCTTCGAATTTTTGGTATAGTGACGCGTTTTGAAGAAGCTTGTCACAGAATATATTGAAGGTGTTGAAGTGCGACGTGCATTTTTTTTTTTGTTCTGCGTTCGCTAAGAAAGCAAAGAACTGGGCAAATGATCGTTTTATGAGTTTCATGCGTAAGTATGACCTGACCTGCCGTAACATAAATGAAGACGGGCAGAGTGGATGGGGGAAGGTAGCGGACACTTGGGCATGGAAAATAAATCAAATATAAAAACGAAAGCTTTTATTTGTTTGACTTATTTGAAACTGCACATTTACACATGTACATATACTTATCTACTTATCCCTATTTTTAGACACATTTACTTCAATTAAAATATATATTTTTTGCGATAAAAAGGCATTTGGCGTTTAAGGAGGTTACTTTTCACTCCACCTAGTATATGGTCGGAAATTATTCTTTCTCTATGTTACACACATCCACTTTTACCACAAATACAATATATACCCTTTTACTCTTCGAGTACGGGTATAATGAAAATGCAGAATTAAAGAGAAAGTCTATATCTATCAGAGGCCCAAATCTGATCGGATCATTTGTATAGCCGCAATGGAGAAAACTATTTGGAGAAGCATCGTTTCTTTTCGCTCTCTCTCATACAGCAACGCGACTGCTTTGGCCATTCGTCCTTATGAGCGGCCGGATCTCAGAGACTGTAAGAACTAGAGCAACCTAATTTTTCTGTCAAAACTTCTGTGAAACTCCACTTCAATACAAATTTCAAAATTTGGTCCCGCCCCCTTCCGCCCCAACAAAAAAAAAGTGTACAATTTTGAAGATGGAACGAGAGAGAACGTACGGAGTCGCTGTTGCCGCGACTCTACTTGTATACCCGTACTCAGTCAGCACACATGTGATTTATGTGGAATTTTCAAATTTTTTACATCTTACATTTGTTTGCTACATCAGTCATCTACATCTACTTCATCTACATCACTTCTCACAACAACACACGTACACTGCACGAGGCAGCATGTTTGAGCGTAAGTGTGCGTGCGAAAGAATCATTAGCGAAAATCATCCCCATAAAATGACTTACGCCGCAACGGGAAGGGGAAGCTCGCAGCTGAAAATTCATTTGATCATTGTGGCTACAATAATGATCCGATCTGGACCATCTGGAATCTGGACCGATCTGGAATCTGGTAGATATGGTCATTCTCTACAATACTGCATTTTTATTTTTTTTCCATCTTCAAAATTGTGGATTTTTCGTTTTTGTGGGGGCGGAGGGGGCGCGGCGAAATTTTGAAATACACTTGTTCAGGTTTGGTATCACAGGAGTCTTGGAAAAAAATTTGGTTGCTCTAGCTTTTATAGTCTCAGATCCAGGCGACACAAAATACAAAAATCCAAATCAACTCGTTTTTTGTGTGAGTGCGAAAGAGAGGGGCGAAGCTTTTTTTTCGTATATTTTCCTCTATTGTGGCTATATTAATGATCCGATCCGATTCAGATTTGGGCCCCTGATAGATATGGACTGTCTCTATGATTCTGCATTTTTCGTTTTCTGCTATCTTCAAAATTGTGGACGCCACAGATGTGCGCCCTTTTGTGGGGGCGGAAGTGGGCGGGGCGAAATTTTGAAACATTTTTTCTAGAGGTGAGATATAACATCAGTATGGAAAAAAAATTTGGTTGCTCTATCTCTTTTAGCCTTCGAGCAATGGGCGACAAACAAGACGGACGGACGGACAGACGGACGGACGGACAGACGGACAGACGGACGGACAGACAGGGCTATATCGACTCGGCTATTGATGCTGATCAAGAATATATATACTTTATATGGTCGGAAATTACTCCTTCTCTATGTTACACACATCCACTTTTTACCACAAATACAATATACCCTTTTACTCTTCGAGTACGGGTATAATGAAAAATGCAGAATTAAGAGAAAGTCTATATCTATCAGAGGCCCAAATCTGATCGGATCATTTGTATAGCCGCAATGGAAAACTATTTGGAGAAGCATCGTTTCTTTTCGCTCTCTCTCATACAGCAACGCGACTGCTTTGGCCATTCGTCCTTATGAGCGGCCGGATCTCAGAGACTGTAAGAACTAGAGCAACCTAATTTTCTGTCAAAACTTCTGTGAAACTCCACTTCAATACAAATTTCAAAATTTGGTCCCGCCCCCTTCCGCCCCAACAAAAAAGTGTACAATTTTGAAGATGGAACGAGAGAACGTACGGAGTCTATTTGCCGCGACTCTACTTGTATACCCGTACTCAGTCAGCACACATGTGATTTATGTGGAATTTTCAAATTTTTACATCTTACATTTGTTTGCTACATCAGTCATCTACATCTACTTCATCTACATCACTTCTCACAACAACACACGTACACTGCACGAGGCAGCATGTTTGAGCGTAAGTGTGCGTGCGAAGAATCATTAGCGAAAATCATCCCCCATAAATGACTTACGCCGCAACGGGAAGGGGAAGCTCGCAGCTGAAAATTCATTTGATCATTGTGGCTACAATAATGATCCGATCTGGACCATCTGGAATCTGGACCGATCTGGAATCTGGTAGATATGGTCATTTCTCTACAATACTGCATTTTTATTTTTTTTCCATCTTCAAAATTGTGGATTTTCGTCTTTTGTGGGGGCGGAAGGGGCGCGGCGAAATTTTGAAATACACTTGTTCAGGTTTGGTATCACAGGAGTCTTGGAAAAAATTTGGTTGCTCTGGCTTTTATAGTCTCAGATCCAGGCGACACAAAATACAAAAATCCAAATCAACTCGTTTTTGTGTGAGTGCGAAAGAGAGGGAGCGAAGTTTTTTCGTATATTTTCCTCTATTGTGGCTATATTAATGATCCGATCCGATTCAGATTTGGGCCCCTGATAGATATGGACTGTCTCTATGATTCTGCATTTTCGTTTTCTGTTATCTTCAAAATTGTGGACGCCACAGATGTGCGCCCTTTGTGGGGGCGGAAGTGGGCGGGGCGAAATTTTTGAAACATTTTTCTAGGGTGAGATATCACATCAGTTTGGAAAAAGATTTGGTCCCTCTAGCTCTTATAGCCTCCGAGCAATGGGCGACAAACAAGACGGACAGACAGCAATTACCACAAATACAATATACCCTTTTACTCTTCGAGTACGGGAAAATGGAGTACTGTAAAGAATGACCATATCTACCAGCTGCCTTACGGCCGCCGGCAGCCAAAAAACTTACTACGACCACTCCATCAGTGGAGCAGTTGATTTCGTTTGCTACTCCAAGGGCAACGAGGATCAGGCTGTTAATCTTGGCATCACCATTAACAAGACATTATCCAGGAGTTAGCATGTATCCAAAGTAGCGGGAAACACTTATGGGGTAATAAGACTACTTTCGTTGACTCAGCAATTTTTGCCAAAGTACAAAGTACACCAAGATCGTATAGAATCAGTCCGGAAAAACTTTTACTTTTTTGCTATGCGTGGCCTCAACAAAGATGAAGGTGGAAGTAGATCGTAGATTATCGTAGATTGCTTTTTAACAAAACCTAACATAATTACTAAACTGCTCCCCACTTGAATAGAACACCTCTAAAGTCGATTTTCTATAGTTAATTGCTGCCAAACCACCAAGCCAAATGGAAAATAATTTTTGTGTTCTTAAAAAATTTATTTAAATGTAATTTTGACGAAAATTTGTAAGTATACAAAAAAACATTGCTAACCAATAAGTAAACAAATTGTGGAGTCTTCATTTTGCATAATTTGAATAGGACACTTTAACTAAAACCATTTAAGAATATTTAAATCTCTTTCAAATAACATTATTATTACATATTAATAATTAGGAATTATTAACGTTTTTAAACAACAAAAAATGTTTTTATAATGTGTTGAGCCACTTTTTTTTCTCCAAAACTTCACACATTCGGTCTGGAAGGGATGCATACAATTTTCATAAATAATTCAACAAAATCTAGCTCCATGCTAATTTGATAGCTGTAATTAGTTCGGGAACGCTCGAATATTGCTAACCTGATCCATATATAGTACATGACGTGTTAGCCACCCTCAATGATATTCAAGTCCGGTGAATGGGGTGGCCAGTTTAATAATTCCACGTTTTGGCTCGCTATATACGAATTAACAATCCGGGCCGTATGTATAGGGGCATTAACATGTTGATAAATCCATTTTAGATTTCCAAAAAGAGTTTGAAAGTGTGGAAAGGTCTCTTTCAATATACCATTATGAAACAACGCATTCATGGTGGTTGGAACAAATTTAAGCTCACTGGTGCCATAATAGGAAGCCCCCATAATACCTCCAGCACAGCTGTGAAACTTTATCCAGATGATGTGGTTCTTTTCGAAGATCATGAAAACTGTAGTCATCGGGGCCCTCCAAATTAATTTCGTCCGAAAAGACAACACGATGCCACTCCGCAGTCCAGCTCGCATGTGCGCGCGTGCGAAAACAATGCGTCCCAACTTCCGAACTGGGTTAAGTGGTGGCTTCTTGATTTTTAGTCTCTTCAGGTGTGGAGCATTATGAATAACACGACGCATGGTTGTCAAACTGGCTTTACCGTTGCATTTTTTCCCTTATCTTAGCAAAAAGAGTCGTTTTGAATTGGAAGCTTCTTTTAATATAAGTCGCTTGTCCGCGCGCTAGTAAGCACACTGTGGGTGCGACTCTTTTCATGTTTGTACCATAATTAGCCTCATTATTAAAAACTATTGCTATAACATGACGGCCCCTGTCGATTTTGTTGTTATTTTGGCAATAGATAGGCCAGAATCCTTGTAAGCTTGGATTTTTATACCCGTACTCGAAGATTAAAAGGGTATATTGTATTTGTGGTAGTTGCTGTCTGTCCGTCTGTCCGTCTTGTTTGTCTTGTTTGTCGCCCATTGCTCGGACGCTATAAGAGCTAGAGCTTGATGTGATATCTCACTCCTAGAAAAATGTTTCAAAATTTCACCCCGCTCACTTCCGCTCCAAAAATGGCGCACATCTGTGGCGTGCACAATTTTGAATATAACAAAAAACTAAAAATGCTGTATCATAGAGAAAGCCCATATCTATCAGGTGCCCAAATCTGAATCGGATCATTAATATAGCCACAATAGAGAAAACCATTTCGCTCTCTCTCACACAAAAATGAGTCGATTTGTTTTTTTGTATTTTGTGTCGCCTGGATCTCAGAGAATATAAGAGCTAGAGCAACCAAATTTTCTGTCCACACTCCTGTGATACCAAACCGAAACAAGTGTATTTCAAAATTTCGCGCCGCCCCTTCCGCCCCACAAAGACGAAAAATCCACAATTTTTGAAGATAGAGAAAAACGAAAAATGCAGTATCGTAGAAAATTACCATATCTACCAGATTCCCCGAATTTGGTTCAGATCGGATCATTATTGTAGCCACAATGATCAAATGAATTTTCAGCAGCGATTTCCCCGCCCCTTGCAGCGTAAAGTCATTTATGGGGATGATTGTCGCTACAGATTCTCTCACATTCACACTCACGCTCACAGACTCTGCCTCGTGCAGTGTACGTGTGTTGTTGTGAGAACTGATGTAGATGTAGATGACAGATGCAGCAAAACAAATGTAAAATGTAAAACTGATAAAACATTTGAAAATTCCACATAAATCACATGTGTACTGACTGAGTACGGGTATAAAAAAGTAGAGTCGCGTTTACAGCGACTCCGTACGTGTTCTCTCGTTCCTTCCTCCGACTCATATAATGAACTTCCACGCCACATTTTAATTTTTAAAATTTAATTCACCCTTCAAAATAAACCAAAATTTGTGTACACGTGCCAACGATACCGACCAAAACAAAATGCATGCGAATGATTTACATGCAGTGCAGAGTACCAGGAAGGGCGGAGAATGCTTGCAAAAAGATTATATGCAAAAAAATATCTTAATTTTACCATTTCGTTTTCGAGTTATGAGCAGTCGTAAAGAAAGCATACCGGTTGTCCTATTCAAGTGGCGAGCAGTGTAAATAGTAGAAAAATGTTAGGTGTGATTTTTATGCACATCTTTATCAGGGGTGACTTGTTGAGCCGCACTAATTTCGCCATTCCTATTAGATCCTCTAGAAATTGTAGAATTTTTGTCTCTTCCGCTTTGTAGATCGAATTATTCCTTGCATAAATCGTATAGGGTCTTATGCTCGGATTATAGTTCCCTCTACCATAAAATATCCACCCCTAATTAATTTCTTCTTAAATAATTAATACTAACATATTTATCTAGTAATTATTATTATTCTTTTGTATCTTTGCATGTATATTTATTTTAAGTTGTGTTTAGCTCTAATTTTCCTCGAGTATTAGTCGCATCTTTCCTGCGTGTTTGTGAACGGTATCTATTCTTTAATTTGAGGGTGTAAATAAAGCGTCAGTTTTGTAGGCGTTCCAAGATGTAGACGATCCTGGGCAACGGGACTGCTTCAGGAATGGAGTGGTCGTTGCGCTGCCTGTAGCCAAAACACATGCGCATCCGGTGGCCAGAGAGCTGAGACCAGTTCTGGCTCGTGTTCGGATGGATTATCGGCACACGCGCTGGTGTGTTCGATCTTACTGGAGTAATCGTTTGTGTAAGCTACGATCGGGGTGGCCTTGGGTGGGATACGTGCCCTATGTGTTTGGTCTTAGGACACTGGTGCTCCGTAGTGGCCGGGGGAACCGTTCTCCATTGTTTGCCGTATTTGTTGTTGTGGTGGGTCGGGACGTGTGTTCGCTGCGGCTAGCTTAGGTTTTTATGACCGTGCTCGAAGAGTTAAGGTGAATCTTGTATAGTATTTGTAGTAAAAGTGGATGTTTGTAACGCAGAGAAGGAAACATTTCTAATAAGGTAAAAATATATTATTGATCAGCATTAATAGCCGAGGCGATATAGCCATGTCTGTCTCTCCGTCTGTGTTTCCAGACTCAAGTGATATTTCACTGCTACAAGTGTATTCAAAAATTTCGCACTCTTCCCGCCTAGTCCACGTATATTATGCCATGACAATCCCAGAAAACCGACGCCATGACATTTCCGATCTATTGAGCCTCCCTCCCCTTCCATAGCCTGGCCTTTTATTCTGTTGTCTGGTGTGTATCCAGGTTTTATCAACTGTTACCACATCTACATCGACATCTATAGCTAAAGTTGGATGGTGCGGAAAGGATGGTTATCCTATCACCAACAAAATCATGTTGACTACCAGCTAGCATCTGCTTGATTCGTCCTCCCCAGTATTTCCATGATCATCGCAGCCTAAAAGCAGAAGCCACAGAATGAATGGCAGAAAGGTGGTTCAAATAAACAATGTCATCAGACCTAGCGATCTGTTCATATATTCCTCTATGAACAGGTTAAAAAAAAAAAAGCTGCTCCAATACGGATTTTTTACTGCAATAAATTCAATACCATGGATGTTGTTAAATGGAAAGAACTCGGAAGCAATCAATTTTTACCGCGATTAAAACGCCACTATCAAATGATGGACGATCTGTTCTATCGGTGGTGAACTTGTTAACGAAAATTTTTTGATCGGAGACGGAAGAGTTAAGCCAGGTTTCAGTTATAGCTAGAGAGTCGAATTCAAAAGAGGCGCTATCCGCATATATATATTTTTGTCAATTTACCTAAAATACTGCGTGCACCTTGATATTAGATGTTGAAATGGTTCCTTAATTTTTGAAATAATAGGAACAGTGATTCTATGACTTGGTAGTACCTCTTGGCAGAAACTCATGCAAAATAGTATTCTTTGGCCATGCAGACGGTTCCAGAGCTTTGGATAGAAGAGAATCAGGAAGAAATATAAAAAACAGCAGTCGCAATGGATGGAACAGGAACGGTAGCAGGAACATTGATCAGTGAACAGAAGCGAGGGCAGCGTCAGTAGAAACTGATGGAACGGGAACGGTGACAGGAAAGGTGGAACGCTTCATTGGAAGCACTCACAGCAGTGTCGGCAGTTGTGAGTACCGCTGCATTGTTGGTCGGTGTGAGAAACGGATTAATTATCGGCAATGCATGACCACTTTGCCACTTTCGATGTATATAGGTGAGAAGAAGGCGTTGGATTCGAAAAGGTTGCAAGAAGTTGTTCTTGTCTCTGTTGGGAATTTCTGGAATTGGGAGTGGGAGCGCAAGCTATAAGGAGAGAGCAGGCAGCAGAGCGAGCGACGATCAGCAGAAGCAGCAGCAGACGATCCAGCAAGGCGACGAAAACGAGCGAGACACTGAAAGAGCAATTCAAAAAGAATACAGGCGAAGTCCAGAGAGATTAGCAGAGAGAGATATTGCACTTGCGCGCTCCAGAGCGTGTATACGTAGGCGATGCGGCAGGCTCACGAGCGATGAGTACTGAGACCAGTTATTTAAAGCGGAATGAATAAAAGCACTAACAAATTACTAGAGCAAGTCTGTTTAAGGATCGAAAGTTTAATTTATATTAACTCAATTGTTATCAAGTGAAACTCATATAATCGGCAACAATTTAGTGATCAGTTATGATGGGTTCAAAGATAAACACAATAATTTGTGATTAAAATTGAATTATTATAGCAAAAGGCAGGAGCGAGTTGAAACGACGGGCTTCTGCAACTGACAATTGACAATTTTTCTAATGGTTTCTGCATGTTCAAGTTCTTTGAAGAAAATTTCCATTTTTCGGATATTTAGTAATTTTCTCAAAGTATTGAAAATTGGAATCTGGTTTTTGTTAACATCTTAAGAAAACTCCGAAACTGTAAAGTTCAATACAAACGAGAAAGGACGTATTGTGTCGCTGTTGCCGCGACTCTACTTTTATACCCGCACTCAGTCTGTACACATGTGAATTATATGGAACTTTTCAAATATTGTATCAGTTTTACATTTTACAGTGGTTTGCTGCATCTGTCATCTACATCAGTTCTAACAATTAACACACTTTACACTGCACGAAGCAGAGCGTGTGAACAGTGTGTGAGTGTGAGACCATCAGTAGCGGCTTTTGGGTGGTTGCGGGGGTTGCCCCTCGCTCGCTGCTGATAATTCATTTCATCATTGTGGCTATAATATTAATCCGATCTGGACCGGATTCGGGAATATAGTAGATATGACCATTCTCTACGATACTACTAAATTTTTCGGTTTTGCCTATCTTCAAAATTGTGGATTTTCGTCTTTTGGTGCGGAGGGAGAAGGCGTGGCCAAATTTTGAAATAAACTTGCACTGAAGCTATATCACAGGAGTCTGGCCGAAAGTTTAGTTGCTCCAGCTCTTATAGTCTCTTGAGATCGAGGCGCTTTGTACGAAAAACTAAATCGACTCGTTTTTTTGTGTGAGTGCGAAAGAGAGGGAATGATGTTTCTCGAAATGGTTTTATTGGGGCTATACAAATGATCCGATCCAATTCAGATGGGCCCCTGATAGATATGGGCTTTTCTTTGATTCTGCATTTTTCGTTTTTTGTTATCTTTAAAATTCTAGACGCCACAGATGTGCGTCCTATGTGGGGGTGAAAGTGGGCGGGGCGAAATGTTGAAAAATTTTTCTAGGAGTGAGATATCACATCAGTCTGAAAATTTGGTTGCTCTTAGCTCTTATATCCTTCGAGCAATGGGCGACAAACAAGACGGACAGACAGCAAATACCACAAATACAATATACCTTTTTACTCTTCGAGTACGGGTATAAAAAATGTGATATAACATACCAATGTTAATCCTTAATTCGGTGACCCAATGTGCAAATTTTGCAAAATCTGCGCAAATTAATTTTTTGCAGGTGACTACGAGTATTCAAACGAGGATCTTTTTGATGTATGGCACAAGATAAAGGGAACTCAACCCAAAAATGCAATTCTTGATATTTTTTATGAGGAGTTTCATTAAAATGAGAAAGAACGTGTGTGTTGTTAACACACTACTTTAATACCCGTGGACACTACTTTTTTATACCCGTACTCGTTCGGTACACATGTGATTTATGTAGAATTTTCAATTTTTTTTAATAGTTTTAACATTTTAAATATGTTTTCTTCATCTCATCTACATCTATGTACATCAGCTCTCACAACAACATACGTATACTGCCTGAGGCAGAGTGTGTGAGCAGTGTGTGAGCGAGAGAGATAATCAGTAGCGGTTATTATCCCACTGAGCTTCTTTTTTTTTTTTTTGTGAGAAGGGGGGCTCGGTGCTGAAAATTAATTTTATCATTATGCCTATTATAATGGTTAGGTTAAGTTAGGTGTATAGGGCTGCTCCACCGGAAGTCGAGGTCACTCGGAGGCAAAAGCTGCCCACTGTGATGCCGACACTCGTCATGGGATATTTGTCCGATGCCTAGGGAAATTCGCAAACTATCCCGAGTCCTCTACAAAAAGCATCAGTTTCTCTAGAGGCATGTTTGCCAGGCTGGCCAGGTCCTCGTAAAGGCGCTGCCGAGTATTCGGTGACGCCTTTCCATGAGTGCAGGATAGCCACAGAGAATGTGATGGATGCTCTCTATTTCCTCCTCTTCCTGCAGCTGCGACAGAAGTCATGGTGGGGCAGTCTGTGTCTAGTGGCCATGTGGCCGATGACACAGTGCCCCGTTATAACTCCCGTCAATGTTCGCAACTGACTATTCCTGAGGCCTAGGAGAGTCTTAGTGCGTTTAAGGTTATAGTGGGGCCAGAGGGAGCCAGAAATCTGACAGTTGAGTGTTGTGTTCCACCATCTGTCTGATCTCGTTCTAGCTCGACCCATCATCTGCGAGATGATGTCTCGTAGTGGCCTCCGTATTTCGCTGACTGCGTCCGCCAATGGCTTAGCCGATCCATTTCTGGCACACTCGTCCGCACTCGCGTTTCCCGCGTTGTCGGTGTGACCAGGACCCACGTGAGTTTTATTGAGTGCGCCCTGATCCGGTTTAGCGCGTCCACCGTATCACGTACGAGACTGCTCGTGATCTTGCAGGAAACCAGGGCTTTGATAGCTGCTTGACTGTCAAGGCAGATGGCTATGTTCCTCAAAGGTATCTCCAAGGTGTATACCAACTTTTGCCGCTTGCCATACTGCGTATATCTCCGCGTGGAGTCCACTGCACCAGTCTGGTAGTCTTAGGGTCCTAGGGTCTAGTTCTTCAGAAGATTCAGCTCATGTACCTTCGGCTGTCTTTTGACCCCGTCGGTGAAGATGGGGAGCTATCTCCGGTATGTGTCCTTTAAAGTTTCATTTCCATGAGAACTCCAAAACACAGTAGAGAGGAACGGGCGAACGGAGGCCGGACCTCCTTGTGGAGGTCTATGGTTTCCAGGTCTAGCATGGTGTCCAGAGCAGCCTGTGGGGTGGATTTGAGAGATCCGGTGACCCCAAGGCATGCTGTCCATGCGGACTCTCCGGAGGTTCTCTAGGAAGGATTTGGTGTTGGCCGCTTCCCACATTGTATACATACATTGTATACATCCAATGGATGATGTGCGGTTGTAAGCCCCCATGCTCGTCCAAAGGTCTTCCTACAAATGTAGAAAGCAGCCATTGCCTTTTTCTTCCTTTCCTCCGTGTTTCTTTTTTCCAGGAGAGTTTGGAGTCAAGGATGACACCAAGATACTTGGCTTCGTTCGATATCTCAAGAGTCGTTCCAAATTGCAATTGCTGGTCGTTCGAAATTCGGTATCTTATATTTTCAGAGAACAACACCAGTTCTGTTTTTTGAGGATAGACCCCAAACCGTTCTTATGGGCCCAGCTAACGGTCGTACCCAGTGCAAATTCCAGAAGGTCACTCGATTGTGGGTAGGAACTTACCCGTTACCAGTATCACAGATCATCTGCATAGGCAACGAACGTACATATATCCGCTCCTGAAGAAGATTTTTGAGGACTAGGTTCCACTGAAGAGGGGATGTAACCTCCCTGCGAAATACCTTGTGTGACCGTCTTCCTTGAGGAGGAGCCTAGACTGGCGCTTATTAGAGTACGGCTCTTTGTGTATGGTGCCCCTCAGTACAAAAGTACACCAAGACCGTATAGAATCAGTCCAGAAAAACTTTTTACTTTTTGCTTCTTCTTTGCCTTCTTACCTCTCGTAGATTGCTCTTAATAGACCTTCCACCCTTACTTAATCGTAGAAAATGCTTGGTGTGATTTTCATGCAACTTGATCAGAATTTGACATCGGCAACCCTGACTTGTTGAGCCTTTTGTATTTTCCACTGTGTAGATCGAATTATTCCCTGTATGAACCGTTTCTGAATCTTATGCTCGGATTATAATTCGTTCTACCACACTTAAATCACTACTTAAATTTTTATCACTAATACTAAAATACCTGCCCGTAATTAGTAATATTCTTTTAAACATTGCACCACACTTAAATCACTACTTAAATTAAATCACTAATACTTCAAAAATACCTTTTGCCCGTACTTGGGTAATATTCTTTAAACATTGCCTGGAGGATGGCTGCATTCGCCAGAGATCCTCGAATAACAGGATTCGCTTGTTGTCGCATGGGCCACTTGATGGTGAAGTTTAGCTGCACATCAACGTCCTAAGGAATAATCGTTCTGCTCCTGAGAACGC
>WIOZ01000150.1:0-15946 GCA_009664405.1 Drosophila bifasciata
GAATGCCGTATATGAAAAACAGAGTTGATTTAAATAAGGCAATTGTCAAGCATAAGGTGGGCGATCATGTCTTACTAAAATCTGAAGAGCGGCATCAGACTAAACTGGACCCAAAGTTTAGAGGGCCATTTAAAGTAATTGAGTTGTTGGAAGGTGATAGATACCTATTGAAATCATTGACAAACAAGAGAACATACAAGTATGCGCACGAAAGTTTGCGGAAAATGCCAGATAACTGTATTGTATCTGAAATTAATGAAAAAATGATTGCGTTGAAAGAGACGTAAACCATGAGACCGAGATGATTGCGGTGAAAAAGACGTAGATCATCAGTCGATCTCTGCCACCGAGGGTGCAGAGAACATCTCACGTGGGGCTGGTCCAAGCAGCAATGTTCATGAGGAGATGATATTGTCTGTGGCGGATGTTTGATCAAGTGACGGATCAAGGCACTGAAGGTGCATAGCGTCGCAGAGTGGCGGCAAGAGCCCGAGAACCATGTGGAGAAGTATATCGATAGCCAAATGGGCGAGTTTCTATCGAAACTGACATTTGAAGAGTTAATCTAAGTTGTATGTTCTAAGGAATGTCATGATATAAAAAGAAGTATTGGCAATGTAAGATATGATGCTACCGTATGTTTAATTTTGAGTTTGATAATGCACACGAGGACGTGTGAAAGTCAGGAAGGCCGTGTCGTAGAGTAGTCAGTTATCATGTTAAGTTTGAATTCACACTCCCGTTAGATTAACATGTCCAAATGAGTAATATATGTTAATGTTAAGTAACAATGTTAAAATGATATTAGTGTGGGTAAAAGACGAATAAAGAAAGAGAGAGACAAAAAGGAGTGTGCGTGATGCTTTGATAGTTGCGTAAAGGCGAGGTCCGAGCGAGACAGCTATACGGACTGAGCGTGGCTCGGTTGTGCGAACTAGTTCCGAACTGGCCCTGTATGCGTGAGCGAATACGTGGCAGACGGCCATTATAGAAAAAAGCGGAACTAGACACAACTGCGACTCGCTGCGTCTTTAAAAAGTAACATAAAATTATGGAAACCTATTCTCCTACATATATGTATGTGATATATTTGTTTATTTATTTATATATTGCTATATTTATTTATTTATATATATACTGATATATTTATTTATTTATTTATATATTTATTTATTTATCGGAAGATTGTGTGTGTCCTGTGGGTTATTTTTTTTCTCGCTGGGGATTTATTTGGGTATTTATTTAATTATTTATATATACATAGGTGTTAGGGATGCCACAAGAAGGGAGCAGTAGACCTTTCCAATCGACGCGGTCTCGAGCTAACGAAAGACGTGACTCGTTAGGAGAGGGTCTGGAGCGATGGACCGCAGTGATTTGGGAGCTGTGGGTGGTTTGCCGAGAACGCCAGTTCAGAACCGGGCAGAAGAGTGGCCAGCAACGCCTTCAATCGCGTCTGAATTAGCGACAGCAGCCAACGTAGCGATTGCTCAGGCGCAGGCTACGCATAGAGCAGCGCAAGCGGACTCTATAAGTAAAGTTTTACAGGAGGAGTTGCGCATGGGGTTCATGGGAATGATGCGCGAACTCAATGAAATACTCCAGCCTTTGAGACAGCAACCGCCACAGCCGACAGTACCGCAACGGAAGGCCACCATAGCGAGCAAGGGCATCGAGGTGCTGTACCGAAAAGGAACCCGTCGAGTTCAACCGATGCAGCCATTCCGCCACCAAAACCATTGAGGTCACGGTTGAGCCACGATAGGGATGGTCCGGAGCCGTCTTCGGGAGTGGAGGCGACCGCATCAGGGAACACCACCGACGGGGTACAACCGGGCTCGGAATGGATAAATCCAATAGCGACACATGCGGGTCCGGGTCGAAACAGAAATAGGAGATCCGGTGGGCGAGGAACTAGCAGTCCACGCGAAGATCGCCGTCCACAGTCGCCGCAGTATCGACCGTGGCCACGCTGGGGCCGAGTCGAGAAGTGGGACGTTACCTTTGATGGCGACGCCAATAAAGTCACCGTAGAGGATTTCGTGTTCCGAGTGGAGTTCCTGCAGGCTCAAATGCGATGTCCTTGGGATGAGGTGATGAAGGGCGTACATCACTTGCTAACAGGAAACGCTCGGGAATGGTACTGGCAGTATGTACGGGATCATCGCGGGTGGAATTGGCAGGAGCTAAGGGACGACCTAGTGGCACGTTTCCGAGGCACGGCTTCGGAGTTCGATAGGATGAGGGAACTGCGGGAGCGGATGCAGAGGCCAAATGAAAGCGTGGAGGAGTTTTTCCATGCGATGAGGAAGCTCGCCTCGAGGGTAGAGACGCCGCCATCTGAAACAGAAATGGTAAAAATAGTAAAAAGGCTCTCACAGATGAGATAGCGAGCTTTGTGTATAGCTTACGAGTCTACTCGCTAGACCAATTGCGTGACGAGTGCGTGGAAATAGAGGCGCACCTAAAGAGGAAGGCCCGATCTTCGTGGCGAGGCGCACCGAAAGCCACTAACTTTGGCCGAGGGGCAAATGTCAGCGATGTCACGCACGAGTCACCGAGAAGTGAGGAGGAGGCAGAAATCTGTGAGGATGCGCAAGTGACGCGTCGTCTTCCCGTGAAGCTGGTTTCTGGAATTGCGGGAAACTCGACCATGGTTTCGGACTGTATGGCATCGGAGAGGCGAATCTTCTGCTACCGCTGTGGACAGCCCGATGCGTACTGTCCGACATGTCCGAACTGTGCGGGAAACGCGAAGAAGAGCGTGATCCAAGCAGGCGAATCACGCTCACAGATGGGGCCTGTGAATCGGAAGTAGGAGATAAAACAAAAGAATTAGGTAAAACATATAATAATTTGCATGTTAGTTTAAGGAACCTACCGTATGAAGAGCGGCTAAGGAATTATTTAGAAGCCCGGAACAGGATATTTTCCGACCTGAAAGTGGATGGGATGCGAGCACTGTCAGCGCGAGTAAAGAAGGCACGTTCCCGGTTTAGGCAGACGATCGGTGAGGAGACAGGTGATTGCATCAGTACAGCGGTGTCAAAAGCTGACCCGAGAGTTTTTGCAGAAATCTCTGTAATGGGCGAATCCGAGGTTTGTTGGACTCAGGCGCTACACACAGCATGCTAGGCAGGAATGGCCAGGAATTCCCTTGCAGAAGCTGGGTGTAGAGGCTCGTCGGTATTCATCCATAGTGAAGGTAGCAATGGAGAAGATCGCGCATCGTTGGCCGAGTGGAATTACCTGTGGGATATAAGGGAGAGGTTAAGAGATTAACATTTTTCTTGGCGTCCGTCTTGGCGGAGCAGGCAATTTACTTGGGAGTAGACTTTGGCGGGCTTTTGCATTGGCTCCTGAGGTGATGGGACGGTCAAGCATCATCTTCCCAGATTGGTGGAAGAAGTGATGGCTGACCAAGTCGCCCACTAGTGTAGAAGGACCGGAGAAGGAGATAGTCCAGGAGGAATGGGAGCTGTCGGAGGAGCAAACAAACCGCCTTGATAAGGTGAAGGCAGAGTTCCTGGATTTGAGGGAGTAGGCCTGGGCAAGACGTCGATAGAGACGCATAAAATCCAGCTTGTGGGAGAATGCCGAGCCGGTAAAGGACCGACATTACCCACTGTCGCCAGCGATGCAGGACGTGGTTTGTGTGGAGGTAGACAAGATGTTGGCTTTGGAGTCATCGAGCACAGTGGATAGCCCGCGGAGCAACCGCACAACGGTGGTGCGAAGGCCGGGCAAAATCGATTCTGTCTCGATGCCCGAAAGTTCAACAACCTGACCATCAAGGACGCCTACCCACCGCCTAGCATCGAGGGGATTTTGTCGCGTCTCGATCAGACGATCTACATCTCCAGCGTCGATTTAAAACGCATTTTGGCAAATCGAGCTGGACGAGCAGAGCCGAGCCACACTGCGTTCACGGTGCCAGGAAGACCACCATCACCAGTTCCGATGATGCCCCTTTGGTCTCGCAACGCTGCACAACGACTCTGTGTTTCTAAAGGAGAGTTTGCCCAGGGATGCATACCAAGATATCGGCCGCTTGATAATTCAAGCGTCGTTTGAGAAGTTTGTATCTGGTATTTTCGTGAGAACAACACCAGTTCTGTCTTTGGGAATTAACCCCAGACCGTTTTGGTATGCCCAGTTTCGCGGTCGTTCCCATATATATATATATATATAACCCCCTTGGTGGAGTACCGTGTGACCGCCCTCCTTAGCAGTGTGAGTGCCCAGATTAGCTAATCGTTCTGCCCCTGAGAACGTCCAGCCATATGCAGCGGTTACCGTCGGTTGTGTGCTAATCTTGGTCAGTGCGGCTGCGTTATTGACTCGACGTTGCTGAAGGCTCCCCATGTCTAGAGTGCCGTCAAAGCATATTGTTTATGGCTAAGAGTCTTTTTTGATACTCCCAACAACTCATGTAGTGCGGTCTCAACTGATCTACCTTTTGAGTGTGTTGAGATTTCGCTGCGGCCCTTTTCATCGAGTTTGATGCTTCTTATGTATAGGGTAGGGGCTGTACTCTTCCATCGTTTTGACAAAACAGAACGAGAGGCCGATGGGTCTTAGTCCGCCAGAGATGAACTAGATGAAGAACTATTCCATGCTTAAAGTGTCATTCGGAGACATGGCGATCCTTTTCCGTCCGTATGCCACATGCTGCCGTTCACAGTGTCGTTGATGTCGTTGATGCCAGTCTCAAATATCTCATGACCCCGGAAATTTGGATGAGTCGTTTTAGCTCGTTGGTCCTTCAACTGCAAGCCTTCGAGAAGGCACCGTCACCGGAAAAGTTGGTCCAGGTGGTGGTGGGGCATTTGTCGCGCACCGATGAAGAGTTGGAAGTGGATGAGGCCAGGGTGTTTCATCTATGGAATCGCAGAAGGCAGCCCATGACTTTTCGCCTCCTACAGGTGTTCTGTAGTAGGTGAGTTTTCTGTGTGTTTGTCACTTTTTGCCTTGTTTAAGTAAACCTCCTTTCCCTCCTGACTTTCTGATGACCAACTAGAGGGATCGGATCTGGAAACCGTGGGTTCCGAGTTCGTTGACGACCACGCTGGATAGAGCAGGCATATCTCGATGAGAAAACGGCGCACTGGGAATCGCGAAGACCCTGCATCTGCCAGGTAGGCAGTCCTTACTGGCCGAACATGGCAGTAGAAGTCCGCGACTACATCCGACGTTGTATCGTCTGCAAGGAGTCGAAAGCGCAGAACTACCGTATGCAGGTTGAATTGGACAAGAGGTGGTCACGGAGCGTCCATTACAAAAGTTATATATATTGATCTTTAGGTATCCGCGTTCCAAGAATGGTCAGGCGTGGATTCATTGTGGTGGACCACTTTTTCAAAGTTTACGTTTTAAAACGATGAAAGCGGCCACGGCGAAGGAAGTAGTGAAGTTCCTCGTCCATGAGGTTTTTTATAAGTTTAAAAGCCGGAGACGATTCACTCGGACAATGGGGCCCAGTTTATCTCCAAAACATTTAGGGAGATGACTGAGGCGTTTGAGTGACCCACATGAGGACGCCGGTGTATTCTCCGCAGAGTAATGCGGTCGAACGGGGACCGCACAGTCCTCAGTGCGACCCGGGCGTATTTAGAGGACGACCACCGGGACTGGGATGCATCTCCCAGAAATAGAGGTGGCAATTAGAAACCCACGAGGCGTGACAGGCGTGGACCCCATTCTTTGCTGTCTTCGGGCAGCAAATGTAATTTAAAACGGGTCATGCTAAAAGCTGGCGAAGCGGTTGCGGTCCATCGGCGAGCATGATATATCCGCTCGAGGGTCGTGACAAGAGACAGCTCATCCAGGAGAGGATTCGAGGTAGTCTACACCACGCCTACGAACGTAGCAGCGTGAGGTACGAACCAGCGGAGCCCGTATTCTACGCGAAGCCGGGGCAGGAGGTATTCCGGAGAAATTTTAATCTCAGCGACTTCGGCAAAGGCGTTAATGCCAAGTCTGCGCGAAAGTTTGTGAGATGCCGGGTGGTGAAGCTAGTGGGCGAGAACGCATACGCGCTGGGAGGACTTGAGCGGGCGGCCCATTGAGCTTACCACGCCAAGGATTTGAGGCTGTAGGTTGATGTGGGTGGCCTTACGTTGGGCGCTGAAGAAGGAGGCACGCCGGCAAGGGAGGGTTATGATGTAATTCGGTGGGTATGCCCACGCGTATGTGGTCTCTCCCGGAGGGACGTCGACATACTCGTGGTGGTGTTCCAGTCCCACCGCGGGAATCGATAGGTCCAGGGCTGGAACGATGCGCCACCTATCGGGCGGGTTCGGAGACTTTGGGGGTATCGGAAAACCTGGGGAAAGAAGGACACAAGAGAATGATATAGAGGAACGAGGCAGGCCACGCATGCGCCAGAACCCAGAAAAAGAAAAAATCATAAGGGGTTAAGCCCGGATAAAAAGTGAGTGGGAAAAAATTTGTAGTGGACCTATGGTAATCCACGTATTTCCCGTAGCCTGACCCGGATTATCGCCCAGCAGCTGGGTCAGCCATTTTACCTGAGGTCGTGTCCGAGGAGTTCCCAAGAGGCGGCTTGACGTCAGGGTTCCTGGACAGGAACCAATTCCCCAGGAGGAATTCCCTCTCCAACAACCTTACCACGCCGCGGTGCCCAGAGGGGAAGCGTCGTGCGCCCCAGGAGGCCATACAATTTGTTACGATATCCGTGAGTGTGTTCCGTTGGGGAGTGTGTGTGTGTGTGTGTGTGTGTGTGAGTGCCTGAGGAGCTGCAAGGCGCGCAAAGTGTCGTGCTGGCAAGCCGGACCTAAGGCTGGTCCAGCAAAAACGACGGGAGACCGCCTCATCGGCCAAAACAGATTTTCTTTGTGGTCCGAGTGGAAGCTGCCACCGACCACCCGACGCCCGTACCGACGGCGTACACTGTCACACACACTAAATACCGGCACCAATAATTTATTTAGAACGGATGTTTACCAAATTATTTATTTATTTATTATTTATATACTTATGTACACGTTGTTATTTATACCGTCCTTTGTGTTGTCTTAGTTTATGCGTATATTTTGTCATAGTTTGTAAGAACCTAACGTCAACAACCTTTTGTACAACAACAAACATTTATGGCAGCTAGAAACATATGGGATTAACCCTAGAAGGAGTGCGGCAAGTTAGTTTGTCGACGGCTATCGTAATCTTGCCCCCTACGACCCCTGGAACAAGAGCTTTTGGTAGGTTAGTCTCGGGAGGGTCTAACAACACCCCATTTAAAACCAAACAAATATCAAGTTTTTTTGCTTTGCTCGTCGTTAAATAGTTGGTGTTTTTTTTGTTTTCCATTATTTATTTATTAAATAAATTTATTGATTTATTTATTAATCAAATAGCTAAATAATGAATGATAGAATATATTGAAATTTATAAAAGAGTATGATGGAGTAAATTAATTTAGAGGGAGGACACGCGGCTACAGCCCTGAGTAAACCAGCCGTGGCCGTTCCAGCAGAGGGTGGTCAAAATGTATGATCCGTTTGACCACAGGTAGGGTGGGGCGCGAAGTGGGGAACACCTAGGCTTCACCCCATTTGACAGTCGTCTCAGTGTTGGTTCAGTATTTTTTGTATGTTCTTCCTTTTGTTGTTTTGTAGTTATGATGTCCCGAGAAGTCGTTCTCACCAAAACCCTTGTTTTACACTTGGCGGGGAGAGGGAATTACCCAGCCCTGGGGTCGAGAGCTCAGCCGGCGCGGCCCCACAGAAGCCAAGCCAGGTGTAACAAATATAGAGAGTCTTCGTTATATAGGGGTCGTCAAATCTTTGACCACCCCTTTATAAAACCCAAGCACCCCATGGCTTTATTTACCATGGTAGAAATATGTTAAGAAAATTTTAACTTGGGGTCTAGTTTAACACCAAGATCATCAACCAATGTAATTCTCTCAAGAGAACCAACGCAGAGGGTGTAAGGAGCCAACAAGGGGCTGAGCGATGAAATGTCATTACTTTACATTTCGAGGCATTCAGGTAAATATATTTGCACAACACCATGACTGACTGAATTGAGATCGGATTGCAAGCGAGAGTGAAATGAAAAGTCCTTATACTGACACAGAGTTAACGTCATCCGTACAGTACCCGGAGAGTTTGTTAATACTGAAGGCAGGTCATTAATGAAGAGTGCGTGGTGCGCAAATAAAGATGCAGCTGCCCCCTGCGTAATTCCAGAAGTAACCTGAACAAGTGAAGACAAGGAGTTTTTGAAGAGCACTCTTGGAGAGACCTACAGCAAAGGTAGCTTGAAATCCATTTCAAAGGTTGGGCGGAAACCCTAAAAATGTCAAGTTTTTGTGCTAAAGGAATGGTTTACAGAGTCGAATGCTTTACTGAAATCGGTGTAAATGACATCCGTCTGCATGTTACCATGGAAGCCTTTAATAATAAAAGAGGTAAACTCTAGTAAATTTGTAGTTGTTGATCGTCGCCTTATAAATCCGTGCTGAGCTGGAGATATAAGTGATTTGCAGAGATGTTGCAAGTGCGGGGGTTAAATTTTCTCAAAACATTTTGGAATAGCGGATAACTTTTGATATACCTCTGTAATTCATTGCGTCAGACTTACTACCTTTTCTTATGGAGAGGAATAATAAACGATTCCTTCCAGATCGGAGGGAAACAGGAGGAGTTAAGGGATAGGGTGAATAGTTTAAGCAGGGGTCCACACACAGAGCGTCGGCGCAGTACCTGGTACACACAGAGCGTCGGCGCGAAGTACCTGAAGCAGTGGCGGCATTTGAAGGGTGAATAGACTCCGCTAACGTACTGGGACTGAAAAGTGAGCTTTCATTTGTAGGACTGAAAATGCCGTTCGATCTTGGTAAACTGTATGGATACGGCTGACCAGAGCTTTCATGGGAAATATGTTGTTTGAAAAAAAATTGTGCAAAAAGATCGGCAATGGCCTGATCATTGTTTGCCGACGAATTCATTAAATGATAGCGAGGATGGATGTGCGGACGTTTTACGCTTGCTGTTTACGAAGTTGTAAAACTGTTTAGGGTCCTGAGAAAAGCATCCCGCATAGAGCTAGGTAATTTTGTGAAAAGCATTCAGCGTTTACAATGGTGAATTGAATGAGCTATTACATAGCGAGAGGAGAAGAAGGAGAGCCAACTCTTGAACAACAACACCCTTTTATAAAGTCTTGATTTTGTTTTTTAGACTGATAGCTCTTTGGTAAACCAAGGGGCTTCCCAGATCTAATCGTACAAATATAAGTATGGGACACAAGAATCAAAGAGTGTGTCGGCATTATAGAAAATGTTTGTGCCTTCATAACGTCAGTGCAAAAGTACAGAGCGGACCAATCGAAATCCCTTAATCAGGCTATTAAGCTTCGTAAACTCGGCCTTACGAAAGCAAAGACACTGCTTAGAAAGCTTATCTGATCGATCCAATACAGAAGGTCCAATATCGACCGATACTTCGGAAAGTCGGATGGTAGGAGTCTTCAGGTATAGTGAGCGGAAGGGCTCTGGTTAACAACTATGGTCGGATCCGAGACGAAGCACAGATCGAGCAATCGACCGAAGGAATTTTTCACATGGTTGTTGACTTGAGACAGGGACAGGCCGGGCAAGCCGTCAATAAAGTCATGTCGTGATATGGGCACAAGGTTATTCGACTCGTTTACCGAAGACCAAACAGTGCCTGGCAAATCGAAATCCCCAGAACCATCATGTGGTCTTTAGTCTGATAGCGAGGAAGAAACAGTTTTTAAAGTGGACAGGTGCTGCTCGTATATAGAGATATCCGAAGATGATGGAATGTACGAGCAGGTAATGAAAAATAGAAAAGGCTGGAAGAATCAGTTTTATGTGACAGAATCCAGGTAGTCTTGTTAAACCCAGGAATGTTCCGACGTGAAGTTAGAGTCCACTGCGATGAGGACCCTCCTCCACGTCGAGACAAACGTCATTTTTAAATATTGTGTACCGAACTGCCAAAACTTCGAACTAAGGATGTCCGGCTTTAACCGGGTTTCCAGCGCTAACACAATAATATGGGACGAAAAATGAAACTAAGATAGAGAGAGAGTGCTTATTTTAGTAAGTAAGCCTCTAGCATTCTGGTGGTAATTAAAAAGAGAGGAAACTAGTTTTTGGATGGGTGGAAGTAGAGCGGGAAGATGAGGATGGGAGCACTGGTCTGACTGCCGGGGAGAGTTATGGGGGGCCTATTCTTCTTCTTAGCCTTATACTCTTTTCACAACCAAGTGCTCCGGCCAAAAAAAAAATTGGGCAGAACAGATGGTGCTGAAATGAGTTGGGGAGTGACGCTTATCTTGAAAGAAGCCTCCCCTGGCATAGCGAAATTAAACTTCTCCACCTTTAGGCCTTCGGCTTTTATTTTGCTTTGTATAAAAGCAGTTACATCATTAGATGTAGATCAGGGGCAAGCCGAGAGACAAAAACTTGTCGCTTTTGGGACACCCACCAATGGTTTTAGCACCACAGGTGCGGTACCTGTGATGGCAATATCCGGCGGTCCCGGACGTTCAACAACTGGTGGGTTCGTAATCGATGGGATGGCTGTGGAGTTTGGTACGGACTCTACGGACAACACGCTGGAAGTCGGCTGCATGTTCTCCCGAGACGATGCATTCGGCTACCGAATCTGCATCACCAGCAGTGATCGTTGCCCTTGAGTAGCAAACGAAATCAACTGCTGCACTGGCGGCGTGGTCGGAGTTAGTTTTTCAGATGACGGCGGGCGAGGAGGCAGTTGGCACTTGCAAGTCCCGTGGAGTGGACTTCTTGTGCCGCGGAGCTCAGCCAGCAGCTGTAAACCGCTGAACTGGAGTGTCCAGCGGCTAAGAGCCGATCGTATTGCTTTTAAAAGCCCACGATCAGCTCCTTAAAGCCACTCCCTCGTCTGCCCTATAAAACGAGCGCATTTCGCTTTCACCGCACGACAATCCGCAACTATAATGCAAGCCGTTGGTACAGGAGATGGCATCACCCACACGGCCAGAAATACCTGCACACCTTGTGCACTACGCTATCGCAAAGCCAGCAAGGTATGCCTGGCTGATCGTGAGTGATCTGCTTCTTGCAGGTTTTTTGCACAGACCACTGAAAATTCCATATTAGTTTTAATTTTTTTTTCAATGACAAAAGAAAGATCAAAACAAATAGCAATCAGACCACAGTGCAAGAAGTTTCTAAAAGCTATGCTTAAAGAAGAAATGGAAAAAGAGAGAGAACTGCAACAGCTTTCAAGTGAGAGAGCTACTGCACAAAAAAGGTTTATAAGCGAGAGAGAAAGAACAGTTAGTTTGGGTGATAGAGAGAGAGAGTTGCTAGACAAAGCTAAAGAGCGGCCAAATGTATTTTCTTACTTACAATAAGCAACAAAACACAATTACCCGCCGCACAAAAATTGGTTAAAACGTCGTTTAAACACAAAAATAGACATGCACCCGCGGATTTTTGATAGAGAATCAGATTAAGAGTGAAATTATTAAATTTATTAGGCCAAACACCGT
The DNA here is from genome assembly GCA_009664405.1 of Drosophila bifasciata. NCBI lineage: Eukaryota > Metazoa > Arthropoda > Insecta > Diptera > Drosophilidae > Drosophila > Drosophila bifasciata. Next base: position 11,533 of record WIOZ01000150.1, read on the forward strand.
TTGTTTGTAATATATAAGAGAAAGAAGGAGCGCAAGAAAAACACGTCTGTCACTACAAAGAGAACGAACGAATCCCATTTCACCATTGTAAAAGCACAATGCTACAAAAAATTACCTAGCTCGATGCAGGATGCGCTTTTCTCAGGACCCTTTAACAGTTTTACAGCTTCGTAAACAGAAAGCGTAAAAACGTCCGCACATCCATCCTCGCTATCATTTAATAATTCGTCGGCAAAACAAATGATCAGCCAATGCCGATCTTTTGCACAATTTTTCCAAACAACCTATTCCCATGAAAAGCTACCTGGTCAGCCGTAATCATACAGCTTACCAAGATCGAACGGCATTTTCAGCCCTTCTTTTAAATGAAAGCTCACTGCTTCAGGATCTTCGACTAGTTGCCGGTGTTCTCACCAGGTCCTGACGGAGTCCCCGGCTGTGTACTCAGGTACCGGGCGCCGACGCCTGTGTAACCCCGCTTAAACTATTCACCCTATCCCTTTAACCTCATGTTTCCTCCGATCTGAAGGAATCGATTATTCCTCCAATGCTGTAAAAATTACCTATCTCGATGCAGGATACGCTTTTCTCAGGACCAAGAAGTTGTACAGCCTTCGTAAACAGCAAGCGTAAAACGTCCGCACATCCATCCTCGCTATCATTTCATAATTCGTCGGCTAACAAATGATCAGGCCATTGCCGATCTTTTTGCACAATTTTTCCAAACAACGTATTCCCATGAAAGTCTTGGTCAGCCGTATCCATACAGTTTACCTAGATCGAGCGGCATTTTCAACCCCTTTGTTAAAATGAAAGCTCACTGCTTCATGCTCTTCGACTAGTTGCCGGTGTTCTCACCAGGTGACTGACGGAGTCCCCGGCTGTGTACTCAGGTACTGCGCAGACGCCGTGGACCCCTGCTTAAACTATTCACCCTATCCTTAACTCTTCATGTTTCCCACCGATCTGGAAGGAATCGTTTATTATTCCTCCAAGAAAGGTAAGTCTGACGTAATGAATTACAGAGGTATATCGAAGTTGGGGCCGCTATTCCTAAAATGAGAAAAAATTTAACCCTGCACTCGCAAATATCTCTGCAAATCACTTATTTCTCCAGCTCAGCACGGATTTATAAGGCAAACGATCAACTTTCTATGGCTTCTATGGTAATCTGCAGACGAATGTCATTTACACCGATTTCAGTAAAGCATTCGACTCTGTAAAACATTCCCTTTTAGCACAAAAACATTTGACATTTTAGAGTTTCCACACAATCTTTGAAAATGGATTTCCAGCTACCTTTTGCTCTAGGTCTCAAAACTCCCCTGTCTTCACCCATTCAGGTTACTTGGAAAGTACCACAGGGCAGCAATCTTGGCGCCCTACTCTTCACACTCTTCATTAATGACCTGCCTTCAGTATTAACAAACTCTCAAGTACTCATGTATGCGGATGACGTTAAACTCTGTGTCCAGTATAAGGACATTTCATTTCACTCTCGCTTGCAATCTGATCTCAATAACTTTCAGTCATGGTGTTGTGCAAATATGTTACACCTGTATGCCCCAAAATGTAAAGTAATGGTATTTCATCGCTCCAGCCCCTTGTTGGCTCCTTACACCCCCTCTGCGGTGGTTCTCTTTGAGAGAATTACATTGGTTGATGATCTTGGTGTTAAACTAGACCCCAAGTTAAAATTTTCTGAACATATTTCTACCATCGTAAAATTGGCCATGGGAGGTTGGTTTTGGGTTTTCGTCCGGATTTTAGAGTAATAATTTTGTGTATGGTGCCCTCAGTACAAAGTACACCAAGACCGTATGTGAATCAGTCCAGAAAACTTTTACTTTTTGCTCTGCGTGTCTTCAACCTTCGGGATGAAGGGGTTGAGACTGCCTCTCTTACTCTCGTAGATTTCGCCTTAATAAACCTTCCATCCTTACTTAATCGTAGAAAATGCTTGGTGTGATTTTCATGCAAAACTTGGATCAGAGGTGACATCGACAGCCCTTGCATTGTTGAGCCGCATAAACTTCACGATTCCTATTAGATCCTTTTAGAAGTTTTATTCTTTTGTACCTTCTGACTGTGTAGATCGAATTATTCCTTGCATAAAACTGTTTCTCTGATCTTATGCTCGGATTATAATTATTTATACCATATAATATCCACCACTAAATCACTTCCTATACTTAAATCACCTTATACTAACATATCTTGCCCGTAATTAGTAATATTCTTTTGTAAATTCTTGTACGCTTAGCTTCTGCGTGTTTAGCCTCCTTTTTCCTCGAATATTAAAGTATAAACAAACTATCCTTCCTGCATGTTCGCGATCGGTTTCGGTACACGTGTCGCGCGTCATGCGGCAGCGCCCTCGGTCGGTTGGGTGGGAGGAGGGCTGCGTATCTGCTGTGATCCGCGCGTAACAGGCTTCGGGCTTGATGTCGCATGTGCCACTTGATGGCAGCCTGCACATCAACGTCCTTAAGTATAGAATACCGCCAAGTTTTGAGTTGCCTGATTTCGGTGCAGAACTTGCGCCATGACGCGCGTTTGGCTTTTCTGAGTTCTTTTTTGCCGTATGCCGACAGACTGACCTTGTAGTCGGTCCAGTTCTGCTCAACGTTAAGAGCTTTCGCTTTGTTGAAAAGAGCCGCATAATACTACGTTAAAAATGTATTTTTAAAATAATTGGAGGGTATAAAATACCCAATATCCCGTTTCCGTCATTTTCAGTTGATCAGTCTCCCATTCATTCTTTCGCAACGCACCTAAATGCTTTTCTCAGTCCTTTCATTTGCAGTGTTTCTTTCTTTCTTGCAATACGGCTTTTTGGAAAGATTCGATAGTCTTGGTCGCGGCATTTTTAAATAAACTTCACTTCACTTCAATTCACCTAAAATTTTATTTCAAAACTCAAACTTTCAACCATTCATTCATGGACAAAATTACTTAGCTGTTCGAGATGCGTTTTGTTATTCCAAGTCTGATGCGTTTTTGTTAATAGTTAATCGAACGTAGTTTTGCTTTGTTCAACCTAATAAAAGTTAAACATATCTGACATACATCTATTTTGACATACATGTCGACTCTATGTGATTGAGAATGCGAATTCGAGGATTTCTTTTTGTTGTACCACGTTTTATAGCGCTGACTTTTACAGTATCCTATATGAATCTTGTGGCTCTTCCCACCAATTTTCAGGCATATTTGTACAGCCGTTCTTGAGCTAAAAATTTTTTCATTCTCATTCATTCTTTCAGTCATTTTTTATATATATAGATATACATTCATAGGTATAATAAATAGAATACTACATTTAAAAATTTATTTTCAATGTTTCCTTACTTCTGATGTGAATTTCACTTCCTACTATTACATGTTACATCCCCCAGAGAATCATAGGATTCGTTTGAAACAAGTTTTTCCAAGCGAAGTCATAGTCAGCAGAAGAAATCGTTTTGAAACCGGTTTTAAAACGAGTACTGATCCTGTTGAATACAAAAGACTAAGTAGGCGTTAGAAAGATAAAGTAATGAAAATACACAAATTACAAAATAAATCCCGAAATCGCGTGCACTATGTGTTCTCAGTTTGTGAAATTAACAGAGTTCGCCTCTCACTACGACAGTTGCGTAGGATCGCGGAATCTGATTTAGTGCAATCTATGCTCTAAATCCTTAGAGGGAACAGAGGTCGACTCTCACTATGAGAGTTGCTTGGGCCTCCAGAAAAAGTTGAGTGCGATCAATGTTCTAAATTCCTCGACTTAACAGAGCTAGACTCTCATTATGTGGTATTCTCTGCTCAAAGAAATGCTTTCAAAGTGCTTATGAGGAAAACTTCTTCGGCAATTGACCTCCGAGAACAGTCAACGTCAAGATCTTCAAAACGGCCTAGAATAAATGCACCAGAGGAAAACATTGACTGTGCAATATGCGGTGAGAGTTACTCTCCATCGAAGGAAAAGCGCCATATTATGTCTGAAATCATAAGAATGCCGCTTCCAAATACATCAGAATCAAAATATTATCAACCTTTTACAAACCCGAAATTTCCAATAAAATCATATCGGGTTCAATCCAGTTAAAGTAATCGGATTGATTTAAAAGATTTGTATAATGATTGTAAAAATAATATAATCAATTTACTTCGTCGTTGTTTGAGCGACTACAGAACTGTAAAGTTCAATTTAAAAGTATATGGTTAAATATTTTGAGCTTACAATAATTAAACTGGAACACATCCCTGCAAAGGGATACATAGAATCTCCCAAAATAATAAAATCACGAAATGCTATTATCAATGTTAAAAATGTAGATGATTTTTGTTTCAAGTGGTGTATTTTAGCATCGTTAGCATAGAAAAGACATGCAAAAGCTATCGCATTTTGACATAGACCAGGAAATAA
>WIOZ01000151.1:0-43929 GCA_009664405.1 Drosophila bifasciata
AAAACGAATCCCACGGCCACTACGGAGCACCCGCGTCCTAAGCCAAACCAGGGATCACACATCCCAAACACACCACGAGGATCTCACACACGAGACAAGAATCAACACACTTGAACCAGGCGCTCGACACAGGAAGCCCAGGATCAAAACAAACTACGGGCACACGCATCCCGAACCTACCACAAGGATCTCACACACGAGACAAACCCCAACGAACTGGAACCCGCTCGACACAGGAAGCCCAGGTCAAGTTCAGCCACCGCACCCATCCCTACCCTCAACGGAGAAGGTGAACCCACGGACACCCTCAGAGACGACAACCAGCCCCGAACAACGACAACGACAGGCAGCAACAGTGCAACAACCAAACCACGAGGGAAACAGCCACGCAAACCCCTTGCTGGTCGGGTCCAGCCATCGAACTAAGATCCACAGAACCTCTCCACTCGGAACCGAAATCTAGCCCGATGACCCCCCGAAACACCACCGCAGCCCTGTCGTACGCAGCCGACGCCGCACCGATTTTCGCCAACCCGCAAGGGCACCTTTAAAGCGCGGCGTGCACACTGGCGCGGCGCACGCCGTACCTAACACCACGTCCGAAATCTTCGTCGCCCAAACGAGTCGGTTGCTGCGAACACAGGTGTCGCTTTAGAGTGCCTGGCCAGCACGTAGATCTGGGGACCATTACCCCCAGATATACCGCCAGACCCACGAAGCTACGCCATTCACGGCCAACGCTGCCCGATCGTCGCCCACGCGAAGCGACTACGCGTAGGATCGAACACCCAGCGCGTTCCAGGCACAGCCATCCTCCCAGAGGCCCAGGCCAGCCACGGGACTTTTGAGCGCCCCGATCTCACCAGACCCGACCCAGAAACTGATCTCGATCCTGGCCGCCCGGACGCAGCGCCACAGATCAGAATTTCTGGACACAGAACTTCCAAACTTCAATAATCTCCACGGGACCTCACATCGCCAGGGCACCTCGTCGCGAAAGGGATAATCGACCCATCAAACAGAGGTACTACCCAAAGAACCCAGCCATGATGCGGATTATCGACGAGCAAGTCGACCAATTGATCCAAGAAGGTCTCATCGAACCCTCACGAAGCCCGCACAGCGCCCCCATCGTACTCGTACGTAAAAGAACGGCAAATGGCGCATGTGCGTGGACTACCGACAACTCAACACTCACTCTATTCCTGACGCATACCCACTGCAGAATTAACTACATCTTGGAGCGCCTACAGAACGCACGCTTCATAACCACCCTGGATCTGAAGAACGGATACTGGCAGAAAATACCAATGGCCAACGGAAGCAGAGAAGCCACCGCCTTCACGGTCCCCGGCAGAGGTCTCTATCAATGGAAAGTGATGCCCTTCGGATTACATTCTGCACCAGCAATATTCCAACGAGCCCTTGATACCGTGATCGGTGCCGACATGGAACCCTACGCATTCGCCTATTTGAACGACATTGTCGTCGTCGGACGAACTTCAAGGACCACCTACACAACCTGGCAATAAAGTCCTCTCTCGCCTTCGAAAAAGCGAACCTGCGGATAAACGCGGAAAAGTCCACATTTTCCAAAACCGGATCAAATATCTTGGTCACGTCATCAGCGAAGAAGGTATCCACACAGACCCCGACAAGACTGCTGCCGTCAAAGAACTCAAGCCACCCACGAACTTTAAAGAACTACGTCAGTGCATCGGAATGGCATCATGGTACCGAAGATTCGTTCCAAACTTTTGCTACAGTCGTCAACCAATGTCTCAGCTACTCAAGAAAGGGACAAACATGGACATGGACTGCAGATCAACAAGCGGCCTTCGACCAACTAAAGGAACTACTCACGACCGCTCCTGTACTTGCTTTGCCCCGATTTCAACGTCAAGTTTTTCACACTACAAACCGATGCGAAAACCTCCGGCATAGGCGCCGTACTCACGCAAGAGATCGAAGGAAAGGAACGCGTCATCGCCTATGTCAGCCGACGCTTTGAACCAGGCCGAAGGAAACTACTCCGCCACCGACAAGGAATGCCTCGCCGTCATTTGGGCAATCCGGAAAACTACGCTGCTACCTAGAAGGATACCGATTCGACGTTATAACCGACCATCTCGCGCTGAAATGGCTGAATACCTGGAAAGCCCCTACGGAAGAATAGCGAGATGGGCGCTCCAACAGTATCAATACGACGTCCACTACAGAGCAGGAAAACAAAACGTGGTTGCCGATGCCCTGTCCCGACAACCCTTGGAGACGCTAGCAAGAATCAAAAAGGACGCAACATCTTGCCCCTGGCTCAAAACGACGGATTCAGCAAACGCCAAAAGAACCCGATAAATACCCCGACTACGTCTTCGAGAATGGAGAACTCTACAGACGTCTGGGCCACGGAGCCGACGATCACGACTACGTGTCATGGAAACTTTGCGTCCCGAAAAAGACCGACGCCATAAAGAGTACTCAAGGAAATTTTCATGATCACAAAACGGCAGGCCACCTCGGCATTCGGAAAACCATCACACGGAAACCACAACGATACTATTGGCCCGTACGCTATATCGCGATGTGCGGAAATACGTACGCAGCTGTTTTGAGAGATACAAAAGTTCAAAGGCACTGCAACGCAAGCCCGTGGGTAGAACACCCGCAGGGAAGAGGAAGATTCGCCACATTATGCGCCGACTTCGAAGGACCACTTCCCGATCAAAAGGAGAACACCAGGGAACCTTCACCATGGACCGAACTAGTGCCTCAGCTACGACATCAGGGCTTAGCTTTTCGGGAACGCATTCTAAGTCACTTTGGCAGTACCAAAACGATTCGTGCCGACAATGGAACGCAGTTCACCAGCCGCTCATTCGCCTGTTTATGCAAACAGCCGGCGTTGATCACAACACACCGCACCGTATTGCCCCCCAGGAAAACCCTACGGAACGGGCCAATCGGACAGTGAAGACGATGATTGCAATATTCGTGGAGGACCATCAAAACACATGGGACGAACTCATCCCCGAGATATCACTAGCAATTAACTCCAGTGTCTGAAACAACTGATTCAGCCCCCTATTTCTTTGCTACACGGATAGAACCTCGCTACCTGGAGCATTATACACGAAGTTACACCAGGGACAGGAAGCCCTTTGGACACAGCCCACACTAAGGCAACTTGAGGGTAAGGGCTTGGCCGCGGGCGTGCGGAACAACATTCAGCGGGCGTCCAAGAACAATCCCGTCACCGTGTCCGCCGACGACAAATGGCGCCCCACGGTGGGACTTAATAACTAGTATTGATCAGACAAGGCCAATTTTCCAACGCAGCCGAAACTTCGCTGCGAAATTGGCCCCAAAATATGATGGGCCATTCAAAGGCAAAGGTTCGCGTCAACAAAATAGTTGCAACACCCGGAAGTTGAAAAATCGCAAATATCAACGACCCGGGAACCAGACACGTTGACATTATTTAACTGCGAAAACAGTTTTTATTTGCCAACGGCAAACACCAGCAGGAAACCAGAACCAATCACACAAAAACCTACTTGACGACGTGAAAGTGGTTTCCACCAATAGTTCGCCAAAACACGTTGGCAAAGAAACTTTGCCGACCCAGGAGTAAGCTGTTTTCGCCAACCGAACCCCACCCTGACACCGAAGGAACTGTTGGCATCTTGGACTACAGATATTTGCCTACATGATAGCGCGATGGACTGTCCCCGATTGATCACAGCGAAACACAATACGTCATTTAGAAACTCCTGGCGGAAAACATCCCCAGCTAAGTCCCCTGCCGCAAGTCTGGGTGCCAGCGACTGGCTCGGTCGGTGAGTAGTTCTCCATGCCCGAGGCCGCTGGTTCATTGCCTCCACGGATGTCACCGCGTTCCACCGAGCAATGTTCCAGAAAACTCCAGCTCATCTTCCGTTGCATCCGAGGCCCCATCCGGGTCGGTGCACGCGCTGGAGAACCCGACACGTGGTCCATACCCAGACTCGGGGAAACTGCCCATTGGGCTTAAATAGCCCTTGTCGATCAATGGGCGAGCGGGATCGCCTTTCCAAAATTCGGCGAAATCCATCGGCTGGGCTGTGACCACTGGTGGTCAGTCCGTGGGATGTATGGGTTTGCGGGGTTTTAAAGGACTTGGCTTTTGGGGTAGTGGTGTTTCCGTGTTCTATATGGTCCTTACGACAAAGCACATTACTCTGGATGCCCTGCTATTTTTGGTGAGTGTAAATTTTCGCCGAACGGTTCGTTATGTAAACCCGGCGGAATATTCAAACACCGAAAAGTGTGGGGTTGCAGTGCAAGCCTTTTCGAAACAGTTCCTGGGGGTGTCACCTGAATTTTTTGGCGAAGGCCTCCAGCGTCCCTGCGCTTTTTGACGCTGACGTTTGTTTTTGGTGGTCGTTTACGGGGTCGTTGTAGAGAATCCCTGGTGTCGTTTTGCTTCCTCAGTTTGGGGTCGCTGACTGAGTTTCGTGGTACTGTTTTGTTTTTTTAGACTGTTTTAGCACTTGGTCACTGCGTTTGTTTTCCAGACTTCGCGATTGGAACTTGGGTGTAAAAGAATTTGGTTGACACCGGAAACCTTTTAACGTCTATGCTCGGTGGCCGGGTCTTGTATTTAGCCCCGTGTTAAGGTTTCTTTAAGTTTCCTTAAAGCTGCGAAACCGTCGGCTGCGTTGAAAGGTGGTGTTGCCTGATCAATACTAGTTGGCCCACCGTGGGGAACCTATGTCGTAGCTGAGATAGTGCCGGGAGTTGTCTTGACTCTTCGTCCGCTACAAGGAATTTCCGCACTATCGCAAATACTTCTTTGAGGTCGGGTTGCTTTAGTGTGGGCTGTGTCCGGAGGGCGTCGAGTGTCCCTGGTGTAACTTGGTAATCGTATAATGATCCAGGTAAGCGAGGTTCTTCCCGAGTTTTGGGTGTGCGGGGCTGAATCCAGGTTGTTTCCGAGACATTGGAGTTAATTGCTAACTAGTGATATCTCGGGATGAGTTCTTTCATGTGTTGTTTGAACCTCACGACCTTTAATCATGGTCTTCCGCTGTCCTATTTAATTCCGTTCCTTTGGGTTTTCCTGGTTCTTGTTCCGTATGTGTTCTAGTATCAACGCCGGCTGGATAAACTGGCCGAATGAGCGGCTGGTGAACTGTGTTCCATTGTCACAGACGAATCGTTTTTGGTACGCCGGGCTATTTAGAATGCGTTCCCGAACGGCTAGCTCCGCAGTTGGTGGTAGCCTTCTTAAGGCACTAGTTCGACCCATTTTGAGAAGGTGTCGAAGAATACCATTGCATGGTGTTACTCGTTTTGATCGGGGTAGTTTTCCCGAAGTCGGCGCATAGTGGAGCGGGTAATTTCCTCCGCCTGCGGGTAAGCATCTTACCCACCAGCTTGCGTTGCAGTGCCTTAAACTTTGGCGTACTAAACGGGTGTACGTATTCCGCACATCTCGATATGTGCCCGGGCCAGTATCCGTACGTTATCCGTGTTTTGTGTTCGAATGCCGAGGTGGCCTGCCGTGGGCTGATCATGGAATATGTTGAGGACTCTTTGGCGTCGACTTTCGGGACGCAAAGTTTCAATGACACGTAGTCGTGATCGTCGGCTCCGGCGTGGCCCAGATTTTGTAGGATTCTCCATTCTCGAAAACGTAGTCGGGGTATTTATCGGGTTTCTCTTTGGTTTGCTGAATCCGTCATTGTGAGCCAGGGGCAAGATGTTGCGTCCTCTTTGATTCTTGCTAGCGCATCCAAGGGTTGTCGGGACAGGCATCGGCAACCACGTTTGCATTTTCCCTGCTCTGTAGTGGACGTCGTATTACTGATACTGGAGTTCGAGCGCCCATCTCGCTGTTATTCTTCCGTAGGGGCTTTCAAGAGTGTTCAGCCATTTCAGCGCGAGATGGTCGGTTATAACGTCGAACCGGTATCCTTCTAGGTAGCAGCGTAGTTTTCGGATTGCCCAAATGACGGCGAGGCATTTCCTTGTCGGTGGCGGAGTAGTTTCCTTCGGCCTGGTTCAGGCGTCGGCTGACATAGGCGATGACGCGTTCCTTTCCTTCGATCTCTTTGCGTGAGTACGGCGCCTATGCCGAGGTTGCTCGCATCGGTCTGTAGTGAAAACTTGACGTTGAAATCGGGGCGCAAGTACGGGATGGTCGAGTAGTTCCTTTAGTTGGTCGAAGGCCGCTTGATCTGCGGTCCATGTCCATGTTTGTCCTTCTTGAGTAGCTGAGAGAGGTATTGGTTTGGACTACTGTAGCAAAGTTTGGCACAAATCTTCGGTACCAGGATGCCATTCCAAATGCACTGACGTAGTTCTTTTTAGGTTCGTGGGTGGCCGAGTTCTTTTGACGGCAGCAATCTTGTCGGGGTCCGTGTGGATACCCTTCGCTGATGACGTGACCAAGATATTTGATCGGGTTTTGAAAAAATGTGCACTTTTCCGCGTTTATCCGCAGGTTCGCTTTTCGAAGGCGAGAGAGGACTATTGCCAGGATGTGTAGGTGGTCCTTTGAAGTCTCGTCCGACGACGACAATGTCGTCAAATATGCGAATGCGTAGGGTTCCATGTCGGCTCGATCACGGTATCAGGGCCCGTTGGAATGTTGCTGGTGCAGAATGTAATCCGAAGGGGCATCACTTTCCATTGATAGAGACCTCTGCCGGGGACCGTGAAGGCGGCTTCTCGGTTTCCCTGCGTTGGCCATGGGTATTTGCCAGTATCCGTTCTTCAGATCCAGGGTGGTTATGAAGCGTGCGTTCTGTAGGCGCTCCAAGATGTGATTAATTCTGGGCAGTGGGTATGCGTCAGAATAGAGTGAGTGTTGAGTTGTCGGTAGTCCACGCACATGCCATTTGCCGTTCTTTTTACGTACGAGTACGATGGGGGCGCTGTGTGTGGGCTTCATATTGAGGGTTCGATGAGACCTTCTGGATCAGTTGGTCGACTTGCTCGTCGATAATCCGCATCATGGTTGGGTTCTTTTGGGTAATACCTCTGTTTGATGGGTCGATTATCCCGCGATGACGATGGTGTGCTCGGCTATGTTGGAGGTCCCGGAGATTATTGAACTTTAAAGTTCTGTGTCCAGAAATTCTTGGATCTGTGGCGCTATGTCCGGCGGCCAGGATCGGAGATCGTTCTGGTCGGGATTCCGGTGAGATCGGGGGTGTCGGGGTCCTTTGGCTGGCTTGGGTCTTCTGGGAGGGATGGTTGTGTCGAACGCGCTGGGGTTCGATCCTACCTGGGAAGTCGCCATGTGGGCGACGATCGGGTTAGCGTTGGCCGTGGGTGGCGTAGCGTGGGTCTGGCGGTATATCTGGGGGTAATGTCTCCAGATTGATGTGTGGTGTGGCGGATCTCAGTGACGACTCTGTTTTCGCAGCAACGACTTGGTTGGGCGACGAAGATTTCGGACGTGGTGTTAGGCATGGCGTGGTGCATGGCGCTAGTGGGCACCGCCAGTACGCGGAAGGTACTCCAGTGGGTTGGCGAAGATCGGGGTGCGTCGGCCGTGGGTGCGACACAGGGGCTGCGGTCGGTGTTTCGGGGGTCATCGGGCTAGATCGAGAGGTGGCCCTGTGGATCTTAGTTCGATGATTGGACCCGACCAGCAAGGGACGCGTGGCTGTTTCCTCGTGGTTTTGGTTGTTGCACTGTTGCTGCCGTTGTCGTTGTCGTTGTTCGGGGCTGGTTGTCGTCTCTGAGGGTGTCCGTGGGTTCACCTTCTCCGTTGAGGAATGGTGCATGGGTGCGCTGTGGCTGAACTTGGACCTGGGCTTCCTGTGTGAGAGCGGGTTCCAGTTCGTTGGGGTTTTGTCTCGTGTGTGAGATCCTTGTGGTGGGTTCGGGGAGCGTGTGTCCTGTAGTTTGTTTTGATCCTGGGCTTCCTGTGTCGAGCGCCTGGTTCAAGTGTGTTGATTCTGTCTCATGTGTGAGATCCCTCGTGGTGTGTTTGGGATGTGTGGGTTCCCTGTGGTTGGCTTAGGACGCGGGTGCTCCGTAGTGGCCGTGGGATTCGTTTTCCCGTTTGTTTGGTTGCAGTTTACCACCGGTTCTGCTTCGTGTTTTCTGTTGTTTTCCGTTCTTCGCTTTCCGGATTTGGTTTCGGCGTCGTATTCTTCGTTGCATTGTATTGGGTGCCCGTCTTCTTTTGGGGTAGGTCGGGGACGTGTGTGTTCGCTGTGGCTGGTGATTTGGTTTGCATTGGGTTTTGTGATGTGGGGCCGTATTCTTTGTGGCAGGTCGGGGACGTGTATTCGCGGTGGTTGACCCAGATTTTTCTTGGTGCTGGAGGTTCGGTGATTTGTACGTGGTTGGTTTGAACTTGGACGGTGGCGCGTGGCTGGCGAGGTGGCTATTTCGTTAGCTTTAGCAGCGTGGTGCCGCATTGGATCGTCGTTTCGATAGCACATAGAAGTCCATGCCGACTATGTAACTTTTGCTCCAGCATGTTAGGGGAGGACCAGGAGGGGATTTGAACCCTCCGTTGATCCAGCTTGATGTGCGCCAGTAGAACTTGTGTGATCTCTCTGACTGAGCCGTCAGCCAGGCGTATGCGGACGCATGCATCTTGCAGGTTGGAGTTGTTGTTTAGTTGTCGGGCCAGGATGTCGCTGACGAAACTTCGGGACGCCCCGTAGCTCGATGGTGGCCTGCTGTTTGTCCTTCTTATTTGTTACTATCGCCACTATTCGGCCGTCGTTCACGTGTAGTGGGCTGCTTAGTCGCGGGTCTGTGGAGGCGTCGTTCTCGGCTGATCCCGGGTCAGTTGAGGACGCGTGTCGTTTCCCCGGAAGTGGCTCGGCGGCAGCAGTCGACGGGTTCAGTGCCGCGCTTTCACATTCCCAGCAGAATAGGATCCGAAGCGTTGGTGCAGTCATAGGCGGCGTGTCCAGTTTGACCACATCGGCGACAGGCTGCGCGTGGGTTGGAAATGGGAGTGGTGATCATTCGATGGGCGACGTCGTGGTTCGTTGTGCTATTTTTGATTCGATGCCTGTCTGCGCGGTGTGTGTCTGCTGAATCCCACTGGGGTCTCGGAAGGGTGTACGGTAGGACTCACCTTCTGGGCGGTCTGATTTGTCTTGCCGGCCTGGTGTCTCTTGATGGGATTCGCATGGGTGCGGGGCCGTTGCGTGTTTCCTCTCGTGAATGAAGCTCGTACTCTGCCGCTAATCGGTTGCGGCTGTGATGACGCCTTCCAGTTCGTCTCTCGTCGCACGTATGGCCGAGTCCTGGCAGGGCGTTGTCGTAGATCCGGTAGGCTCCTTAACTAGGTCGTACTCGGCATGGTGCATGAGGGTAGCCGTATCTCGATGAGATAGTCTTTGAATGGTTCTCCACCGCTTGCTTTGCGGCCTCGGATCTGGTCCTCCTAAATTGTTCGAAATACCTTGGCGGCAGAAAAATACGTCAGGAAACTCCTGGCGGAAATGCTTTCCGGGAACTGCCCCTGAAGTTGGCTGGTGCGGTGCCAAAGGACTGGCGGCTCGGTCGGTGAGTGGTTCGGCCATGCTCCGAGGCAGCTGGTTGTTGTCCACTCCGTAGGGCACGTGCGCGTTCCTCGAGTAGTTCAGAAACGATGGTGGCGGGTCTTCTCCGTTGAACTGGATGCCCCATCCGCGGATACGTTTCGCTGTGCGTGCGACGTGGTTATAGTCTGGCCCGATTATGGGTGCGTCAATTGCTGGTACGGTTCTCGCATTGGGCGAGCGGGAGGGTTTCCGTAGCGGGAATTTGGCCTTTGCAAGATCGGGCGGCTGTGACCGCTGGGTGGTCGGCGGCGCGGGCTCTGGGGCTGCGGGACATGCAAGCTGGCTTTGGGGTCCCATCTTCCGGTGCCTGATGGTCCTGGAGTAGTGGCAACGCATGGGACTTGGAGCGTCCTGCTGGTTTTGCGTATTGTCTCTCGAGTTCTGCCAAGCGAGTCCAGGCACTCCGGCGGCGGGAGTGGGTCTGGCGACTAGTGTGGCAAAGTTCTGCGCAACTTTTTCAACAGTTCCTTCGGTGCCAATCACCTGAATTTTGGCGAAGGCCTCCAGCTCGTCTCGCGGCGCTTGTAGATCCAGCTGACGCTGACGCCTGGATTGGCGATTCGCTCTCGCTGGGGTGTGGAAATCAATGCTCGCGTCGTTCTCCGCAGGCTTCCCATGGTGAGCCTGGACTGGAGTTTTCCTCGGTGTTGTTTGGGGCACTTTTCACTGTTTTAGCACTTGGTCACTGCGTTTGTTTTCCCGGTGGCACTCTCGCGACTGGATTCGGGTGGGTGCTGAATTTGGTTTTGTACCGGGACTTGTGTTCTGTGTTAGCTCTACTATTCTCCTCGGTGGCCGTGGGTCTTAATCCACGTAGCCCCCGTGTTAAGGTTTCTTTGCTTCCTTTAAAGCTGCCAGAAAAGTTGGTTTCTGGAAATCTCCTTAAAGCTGCTGCAAGTCCCTGCTCGGGCGCCATTCTCTTCTGTGAGAACTCATCTCAGCCGCGAGTAGCTCAGTCTGTCCAGGATTCTTCCCTACAAGGAATTTGTAGTTCGCGGAAACTTTTCCTTAGGGCAGTGGCTTGGCCGTATACCGAAAGTGAGCGGGCGTCGAGTCTGGCTACCGTGTAGGTAGTTTGGCAATCGCACTTGGCGATGAAACGGGAAAAACGTTGACCCTGAGTTTTTTGGTGTATGCGGCAATGTGTTTTTGGGTTACCTTGTTCGCTCGGCGAAGAAATGATGACACACGCTGAGTTTTGGTTTGATGGGTAATATGTTAATGCTTTTATGCTTTTATTTACGTTCGCGCTCGGCGGTTCTTGTTCCGACTAATAGACACTGCGTGATGGACTGCCGTTTTTGATGTTTTATTAGGCGATGGACTTTATTCTTTGTTGTTTTATATTGGTTTTAATTTCGTCGATGCCTGAGTTGCAGTTTGTGTTACGACAAATGGAGCTGAGTGTGCGCGTTTGGCACTTTTGGTCATTGACTCGGTGGTACCGAGAAATGAGTTGTGTAGTTGGATCATTGGGTAACTCGGTGGAAATCGCGGGGGTGTATCTGTGGGGAAATTGGGGCGCGTGTGTCGATTCTGCGAAATCGATCGGCGTGGGGCGGGAAAGTAATACAGTGTCAGGTGTATGATGTTTGTGTTGTTGGTGTATAGATTACTTAATGGCGATAAAGTAACTTAGTGCTATGAATATGAATATGTATATAGATGTAACGGGCTGTCCCCAGGATGTCCGGCTTTAACCAGGTTTCAGTTAACACAATAATATCGGACAAAATGTGGAAACTTTCAAGATAGAGTGCTGAGAGAGTGCATTCTGGTAAGTAACTAAAGAGAGGAAGCTACTTTTTGGATGGGTGGAAGTAGAGCGGGAAGATGAGAGGGATGGAGCACTGGTCTGACTGCCGGGGAGAGTTATGGGGGACCTATTCTTCTTCTTAGCCTTATACTCTTTTCACAACCAAGTGCTCAGCCAAAAATTGGCAGAGTAGAAAATGGTGTCGAAAAGAAATGAAGTAAGGAGACGCTTATCTTAAAAGAAGCTATCTCCCTGGCATAAGCGAAAATTAAACTTCTCCACCTTTAGGCCTTCGGCTTTTATTTTTGCTTTGTGTAAAAGCAGTTACATCATCATTAGATGTAAGATCAGCGGAAAGCCGAGAGACAAAAACTTTGTCGCTTTTGTTGGGACACCCACCAGTGGTTTTGGCACCACAGGTGCGGTACCTGTGTAGCAATATCCGGTGGTCCTGGACGTACAACAACTGGTGGGTTCGTAATCGATGGGATGGCTATGGAGTTTGGTACGGACTATACGGACACGGACGCTACAGTCGGCTGCATGTTCTCCGAGACGATGCATTCGGCTACCGAATCTGCATCACCAGCAGTGATCGTTGCCCTTGGGTGGCAAACGAATCAACTGCTGCACTGGCGTAGTGGTCGAGGTTAGTTTTCAGATGACGGCGGGCGTGGGGCAGTTGGCACTTGCAAGTCCGTGGAGTGGACTTCTTGCGCCGCGGAGACTCAGCCAGCAGCTGTAAACTGCTGAACTGAGTGTCCATGGCTAGAGCCGATCGTATTGCTTTTTAAAGCCCACGAGCTCCTTAAAACCACTCCTCGTCTGCCTCATAAACGAGCGCATTTCGCTTTCTACCGCACGGCAATCCTCTCGCAACTATAATGCAAGCCGTTTGCGTTTGTGAGAAGGTATACCCACACGGCCAGAAATACCTGCACACTTTGCGTGTACTACGCTGTCGCAAAGCCAGCGGGGTATGTTCGGCTGATCGTAGTGATCTGCTTCTTGCAGGTTTTTTGCGCAGACCACTGAAAATTCCATAAGTTTTTTTTTTTTCAATAACAAAAGAAAGATTCAAAACAAATAGCAATCAGACTACAGTGCAAGCAGTTTCTAAAAAGCAATGCTTAAAGAAGAAATGGAAAAAGAGAACTACTGCAACAGCTTTTAAATTGAAGAGCTACTGCACAAAAGGTTTATAAGCGAAAGAACAGTTAGTTTGGGGATGATAGAGAGTTTGCTAGACAAAAAGCTAAGGAGCGGCCAAATGTATTTTCTTACTTACAGTAAGCAACAACAAAACACAATTACCCGCCGCATAAAATTGGTTAAAAACGTCGTGTTTAAACACAAAAACTAGGCATGCACCCGCGTTTTTGATAGAAAATCAGATTTAGAGTGTAATTGTGTTAAATTTATTGGGCCAAACACCGGTTGTTTATAATATATAGTTTTAATATATAGGTACGTATAGTTCGTTCTCTTTGTAGTGACCAGACGTGTTTTTTTCTTTGCGCTCCCTTCTTTCTCTTATATATTACAAACAACCGGTGTTCGATCAGCCGAACATATCCTGCTGGCTTTGCGATAGCGTAGTGCGCAAAGTGTGCAGGTATTTCTAACCATGTGGGTGATGCATCTCACAACGCACCGGCTTGCATTATAGTTGCGAGTTGTCGGTGGTAGAAGCGAAATGCGCTCGTTTATGAGGCAGACGGTGGCTTTAAGGGGCTGATCGTGGGCTTTTAAAGGCAATACACGATCGGCTCTTAACCATGGACACTCCAGTTCGGTTTACAGCTGCTGGCTGAGTCTCGCGCGGCGCAAAGTCCCCACTCCACGGGACTTGCAAGTGCCAACTGCCTCACGCCCGCCGTCATCTGAAAACTAACTCCGACCACTACGCCAGTGCAGCGGTTGATTTCGTTTGCTACTCCAAGAGCAACGATGCTGCTGGTGGTGATACAATTCGGTAGCCGAATGCATCGTCTCGGAGAACATGCAGCCGACTGTAGCGTCCGTGTCCGCAGAGTCCGTACCAAAACCCATAGTTATCCCATCGATTACGAACCCACCAGTTGTTGAACGTCCAGGACCACCGGATATTGCCATCACAGGTACCGCAACTGTGGTGCCAAAACCGATTAGTGGGTGTCCCACCAAAGCGGCAAGTTTTTGTCTCTCGGCTTTGCCCCTGATCTTACATCTAATGATGTAACTGCTTTTATACAAAAGCAAAATAAAAGCCGAGCCCTAAAATTTGGAGAAGTTTAATTTCGCTTATGCCGGGGAGATGGCTTCTTTTTAAGATAAGCGTCTCCCCATCTCATTTCGACACCATTTGCTCTGCCAATTTTGGCCGGAGCACTTGGTTTTGTGAAAAGAGTATAGGCTAAAAAGAAGAATAGGTCCCCATAACTCTCCCCGGCAGTCAGACCAGTGCTGCATCTCACATCTCGTCGCTCTTCTTCCACCCATCCAAAAACTGGTTTCCTCTCTTTTAATTACTTACCAGAATGCTGGGGCTTACGTAGTAAGCTCAGCACTCTCTATCTTGAAAGTTTCATTTTTGTCCCATATTATTGTGTTAACCGAAACCTGGTTAAAGCCGGACATCCTTAGTTCGAAGTTTTTGGCAGATCGGTACACAATATTTAAATGACCGTTTGTCTCGACGTGGAGGGAGGGGTCCTCATCGCGGTAGACTCTAACTTCACGTCGGACATTTCATATTCCAGGTTCAACAAGACCTGGAATTCCTTCACATAAAACTGATTCTTCCCGCCTTTTCTATTTTTCATTACCTGCTCATACATTCCACCGTCTTCGGATATCTCTATATACGAGCAGCACCTGTCCTTTAAAAACTGTTTCTTCCTCGCTATCAGATAAAGACCACATGATAGTTCTGGGGGATTTCAATTTTGCCAGGCACTGTTTGGTCTTCGGTAAACAGGTCGAATAACCTTGTGCCCATATCACGACATGACTTTATTGACGGCTTTGGACCTGTCCCTGTCTCCAAGTCAACCATGTGAAAAATTCCTTGGGTCGATTTGCTCGATCTCTGCTTCGTCTCGGATCCGACAATAGCGTTGTTAATAGCCCTTCCGCTCACTATATACCTGAAGACTCCTACCATACTACTTTCAGTATCGGTCGATACTGGACCTTCTGTATTGGATCGATCAGATAAGCTTTCTAAACGTGTCCGCTGCTTTCGTAAGGCCGAGTTTTACGAAGCTTAATAGCCTGATTAGGGGTTTTGATTTTGGTCGCTCTGTGGTGCACTGACTAAAGGCACAAACATTTTCTACTAATGTACTTGACACACTCTTTGATTCCTGTGTCCCCATATTTTTGTCCGATTAGATCTGGGAAGCCCCTTGGTTTGCAAAGAGCTATCAGTCTAAAAAAACATAAAATCAAGACTTTATAAAAAATTTAGTTGGCTCTCCTTTCTCTCTCATATGCTTAATAGCTCGGTCAAAATTTCACCATTGTACGCTCATTTTGTAAACAGCAAGCTTAAAACGTCCGCACGCATCTCGCTATCATTTTCGCCAATTCGTCGGCAAACAGTGATCAGGCCATTGCCGATCTTTTTGCACAATTTTTCAAACAACCTATTCCCATGAAAGCTACTCTGGTCAGCCGTATCCATACAGTTTACCAAGATCGAACGGCATTTTCAGCCCCCACGTTAAATGAAAGCTCACTGCTTCAGGATCTTCGACTAGTTAAGCCGATTGTTCTCACCGGGTCTGACCAGTCCCCGCCTGTGTACTCAGGTACTGCGCCGACGCTCTGTGTGGACCCTGCTTAAATTATTCACCCTATCCCTTTACTCCTCCTGTTTCCCCCGATCTGGAGGAATCGTTTTATTATTCCCTCCAAGAAGGTAGTAAGTCTGACGCAATGAATTACAGAGGTATATCAAAGTTATCCGCTATTCCAAAAAATGTTTTAGAAAATTTTAACCCGGCACTTGCAACATCTCTGCAAATCACTTATATCTCCAGCTCAGCACGGATTTATAAGGCGACGATCAACAACTACACAAATTTACTAGAGTTTACCTCTTTTTTATTATTAAGGCTTCACGGTAACATGCAGACGGGTGTCATTTACACCGATTTCAGTAAAGCATTCGACTCTGTAAACCATTCCTTTTAGCACAAAAACTTGACATTTTAGGGTTTCCGCCCAATCTTTTGAAATGGATTTCAAGCTACCTTTGCTCTAGGTCTCCAAGAGTGCTCTTCAAAAACTCCTTGTCTTCACTTGTTCGGGTTACTTCTGGGTACCACAGGGCAGCCATCTTGGCCCCCTACTTTTCACACTCTTCATTAATGACCTGCCTTCAGTATTAACAAACTCTCAGTACTCATGTATGCGGATGACGTTAAACTCTGTGTCAGTATAAGGACATTTCATTTCACTCTCGCTTGCAATCCGATCTCAATAACTTTCAGTCATGGTGTTGTGCAAATATGTTACACCTGAATGCCTCGAAATGTAAAGTAATGACATTTCATCGCTCAGCCCCTTGTTGGCTCCTTACACCCTCTGCGGTGGTTCTCTTGAAAATTACATTGGTTGATGATCTTGGTGTTAAACTAGACCCCAAGTTAAAATTTTCTGAACATATTTCTACCATGGTAAATAAAGCCATGGGAGTGCTTGGGTTTATAAAGAGGTGGTCAAAGGAATTTGACGACCCTATATAACGAAGACTCTCTATATTTCACTTGTTTGTCCGATTTTTGTTACGGCTCGTGTGTATGGTGTCCTCGGTACAAAGTACACCAAGACCGTATAGAATCAGTCAGAAAAACTTTTTACTTTTTTTGCTCTGCGTTGTGCAGCTGTTATGAAGGTGTGAGACTGCCTTCTTACTCACGTAGATTGCTCTTAATAGACCTTCCATCCTTACTTAATCGTAGAAAAATGCTTGGTGTGGTTTTCATGCACAACTTGATCAGGGGTGACATCGACAGCCATGACTTGTTGAGCCGCATAAACTTCACGATTCCTATTAGATCCTCTAGAAATTTGATTCCTTGTACCTTTGTATGTGTAGATCGAATTATTCCTTGCATGAACCGTTTTCGGATCTTATGCTCGATTATAATTCGTTCTACCATATAATATCCACCACTAAATCACTTCCTCTACTTAAATCACTAATACTAACATACCTTGTACGTAATTAGTAATATTCTTTTGTAACTTTGCATGTTTAGCGTTGTGTTTAGCCCTAATTTTTCCTCGAATATTAGTCTAACACCTATCTTTCCTGCATGTTCGCGATCGGTTTCGGTACTCGTGTCGCGCGTCATACGGCAGCGCCCCTCGGTCGGTTGGGCGGGAGGAGGGCTGCGTATCTGTCTTTGATCCGCGTGTAACAGCTTCGGCGGTGTCGCATGGGCCCATGATGGTGCAGTCATTGCACATAAACGTCCTAAAGTATAAAAAGAAAGAAAGAAACGGAGCGCAAGAGAAAAAACGTCTGGTCACTACAAAGAGAACAAACGAATTCAGGCTCAGAGGCATCTTCACATTCCGTTGGCAGTCGTTCTTGTATTCAGTATCAGTTGTTAATTACGATACAATTAAAATATACCTTTGTCTATTACCATACATTTTACCTATGACCCGATCAATAAACACATATTAAAACATAACCTTTAACATAAATACCAACCTTTCGACATTTTAACCATAGTGCATTGTAAAGCACGATAACGGAAAATATTTTTGCCATGAGATATATTTTAAAATCCGTGAGTTGATGGTAAGTGATGCTGGTCCAGCAGTGGCAAAAAAAAGCCCGTTTTTAACTCTCCGACTCCATTGAGGCCACTGGATCCTGCCTATAACTATGAAATAGTTAGTCTCCTGAGCTATGGTTTAAAGACATACAATACCAAGATATGGCATGAGCGAGCAAGCACGGCGGGGCTGCTTTGTTTGTTCGTCTAAATAATAATAATAAAAGGGCAAGTCTCTTCAAAGTGTGTTATAATACCAGAAACTCAAAAGTTAAGGGTGTTCCAGTCCCACCGCGGAATCGATAGTTGGTCAGGGCTGGAACGATGCGCCTATCGGGCGGGTTCGGTGACTCCCTTGGGGGTATCGGAAAACCTGGGGAAAAGAAGGACACTGAGAATGATATAGAGGAACGAGGCAGGCCAAAAATCATAAGTGGGGTTAAGCCCGGATAAAAAAAGTGAGTGGGAGAAAAAATTTGTAGTGGGCGTATGGCTTAATCCACGTATTTCCCGTAGCCGGGTCAGCCATTTTACCGGAGGTCGGATCGTGTCGAGGGTTTAAAGAGGCAACCGACGTCAAGGTTCCTGGACGGGAACCAATTCGGAGAATTCCCTTCTCCACCAACTCTTCCACGCCGCGGTGCCCAGAGGGGAAGCGTCATTGTGCCCAGGAGGCCATACAATTTGTGCCACAATATCCGTGAGTGTGTTCCGTTGTGTGTGTGTGTGTGTGTGTGTGTGTGTGTGTGTGTGTGTGTGTGAGTGTGCCTGGAGGGGCTGCAAGGCACGCAAAGTGTCGTGCTGGCCAAGCCGGACCTAAGGTTGGTCCAGCAAAAACGACGGGAGACCGCCCCATCGGCCAAAACAGATTTTTTTGGGGTCGAGTGGAAGCTGCCACCGACCACCTCGACGCCTGTATCGACGGCGTACACTGCCCGGCACACACACTAAATACCGGCATTTTCCAATAACTTATTTAGGAACGGGTTGTTTACCAAATTATATATATATTATTTATTTATTATCTATATATTTATGTAAACACTGTTATTTATACTGTCCTTTGTATTTGTCTTAGTTTTATGCGTATATTTTTTGTCATAGTTTGTAAGAAAAACCTAACGTCAACAACCTTTTGTACAACAACAAACATTTACGGCAATTAGAAACATATGGGATTAACCCTAGAAGGAGTGCGGCAAGTTAGTTTGTCGACGGCCTATCGTGATCTTGCCTACGACCCTGAACAAGAGCTCTTGGTAGGTTGGTTAGTCTCGGAGGGCCCAACAACACCCATTTAAAACCAAACAAACATTAAGTTTTTTTTTTTTCTTGTCGTTAAATAGTTGGTGTTTTTTTTTGTTTTCCATTATTTATTTATTAAATAAATTTATTTATTTATTTATTAATCAAATAGCTAAATAATGAATGATAGAAATATATTGAAATTTATAAAAGAGTATGATGGAATAAATTCATTTAGAGGGAGGACACGTGGCTACAGCCCTGGAGTAAACACGCCGTAGCCGTTCCAGCAGAGGGTGGCCAAAATGTATGATCCGTTTGACCACAGGTAGGGTGGGCGCGCGAAGTGGGAACACCTAGACTTCATTTGACAGTCGTCTCAGTGTTGGTTCAGTATTTTTTTTGTATGTTCTGCGATTTTGTTGTTTTGTAGTTATGATGTCGAGAAGTCGTTCTCACCAAAACCCTTGTTTACACTTGGCGGGGAGAGGGACCCAGCCCTGGTCGAGAGCTAGCCGGCGCGGCCCACAGAAACCAAACCAGGTGTAACAAATGGCGCCCAAAGTTTTATTGTTCGAATGCATCTGGACTGACGTGATCAGGGGTCATTCTCACAAATGGCTCCTGGACGGTATAGGGGATGCATTGGAGCAATAAAAAAAAAAAAAAAAATAAATTTTGTTGAAGACGACGTCTCGCGAAATGCTCCTTGGCTCTCCCGGCGGAAGTCGCTACCGCGGCAAGGGGCGAAAAGCAGCGCGGGCAGTCGATGCTGGGGGAGAAAAGGAAGCGAGTAGAGTAGAAAATGTAAAAGTTTGTATGTTGACTTGCGTGTTTCTGTTTCTGTATTTCGTCACCGTTCGATGTCGCTTGTGTACGTATGTCGCTGCCGTTCAACACATGAACTGGGAGTTTGCGACGGACACATTGCCTGGTGGTGGTGACATCGATAAAACTTTGTGATAAAATGTGATATAGAAATAGGATAGAGTAAGTCATGTAGGTATTTTGTTCAGTTTAGTTTCTCACCTGTTTGTCTTTTTGTTAATAGTTGCTTTCGTGTCTTGGTCAGTTGTCGGTCCGTCGAGATGTGTTGAGGTTGGTGGCGGGTGTCGTAAAGACAGTCCGCGATGCATCGACTGTCACCGCAGATCGGCGGGAACAAACACAAGGAAGAAGGAGCACCGTGAGGCTTCTCGCTTATTGGTCATTACGAAGTGATGACTAGAGTAGGCGACAAGTCACACAAGAGGTGTTTTATGAATGTAGTATCCGTAAGGGCGGCTGTCAAATGGAGCGCAGAAACTGGGCGGTTGTAGGTCGGCTAGTCACGTGTCCTCCTTTTTTTTAGAAGACGTAGAAGATTTGTGTTTGTAGTTTTGTGAGAGTATATGTTTTGAGTTTTGTATGTTAGAGTCGAGCTATATATTAGTTATTTATTTATTCAAATATTGAAGTGGGAGATATAAATATTACCCTATTTGGCGGCACATTTATATATCGATATATTTATTTATTTATATATTGATATATTTATTTTATTTATTTATATATATACTGATATAATTAGTTATTTATATATATATATATTTATACTGATATATTTATTTATTTATTTATATATTTATTTATTTATCGGAAGATTGTCCTGTGGAGTTTATTTTTTTTTTTCTCGCTGGGGATTTATTTGGGTATTTATTTAATTATTTATATATACATAGGTGTTGGGGATGCCACAAGAAGGGGGCAGTAGACCTTTTCCAATCGACGCGGTCTCGAGCTGTGAAAGACGTGACTCGTTAGGAGAGGGTCTGGTGCGATGGACCAGTGATTTGGGAGCTGTGGGGGGTTTGCCAAAGGGAGACATGAGGTCAGAACCGGGCAGAAGAGTGGCCAGCAACGCCTTCAATCGCGCCTGAATTAGCGACAGCAGCCAACGTAGCGATTGCTCAGGGCGCAGGCTACGCATAGAGCAGCGCAGGCGGACTCTATAAGTAGAGTTTACAGGAGGAGTTGCGCATGGGGTTCATGGGAATGATGCGCGAACTCAATGAAATACTCCAGCCTTTGAGACAGCAACCGCCACAGCCGGCAGTACCGCAACGGAAGGCCACCATACCGAGCAAGGGCATCGAGGTGCTGTACCGAAAAAGGAACCCGTCGAGTTCAACCGATACAGCCATTTCCGCCACAAAACCATTGAGGTCACGGTTGAGCCCGATAGGACCCGCCATCTTCGGGAGTGGGGGCGACCGCATCAGGGGAGCAGCACCGACGGGGGTACAACCGGGCTCGGGAATGGATAAATGCAATAGCGACACATGCGGGTCCGGGTCAAAACAGAAATAGGAGATCCGGTGGGCGAGGAACAAGCGACCACGCGAAGATCACCGTCCACAGTCGCCGCAGTATCGACTGTGGCCACGTTGGGGCCGAGTCGAGAAATGGGACGTTACCTTTGATGGCGACTCGAATAAAGTTACCGTAGAGGATTTCGTGTTCCGAGTGGAGTTCCTGCAGGCTCAAATGCAATGTCCTTTTGGGATGAGGTGATGAAAGGCGTACATCACTTGCTAACAGGAAACGCGCCGGGAATGGTACTGGCAGTATGTACGGGATCATCGCGGGGGGGAATTGGCAGGAGTTAAGGGACGACCTAGTGGCATCGTTTCCGAGGCACGGCTTCGGAGTTCGATAGGGATGAGGGAACTGCGGGAGCGGATGCAGAGGCCAAATGAAAGCGTGGAGGAGTTTTTCCATGCGATGAGGAAGCTCGCTTCGAGGGTAGAGACGTCGCCATCTGAAACAGAAATGGTAAAAATAATAAAAAAAAGGCTCTCACAGATGAGATAGCGAGCTTTGTGTATAGCTTACGAGTCTACTCTGCTAGACCAATTGCGTGACGAGTGCGTGGAAATAGAGGCGCACCTAAAGAGGAAGGCCCGATCTTCGTGGCGAGGCGCACCGAAAGCCACTCAACTTTGGCCGAGGAGCAAACGTCAGCGAGGTCACGCACGAGTCATCGAGAATTGAGGAGGAGGCAGAAATCTGTGAGGAGGCGCAAGTGACGCGTCGTCTTCCCGTGAAGCTGGTTTGCTGGAACGGCGGAAAACTCGACCATGGTTTCAGGACTGGTATGGCATCGGAGAGGCGAATCTTCTGCTACCGCTGTGGACAGCCCGATGCGTACCTGTCCGACATGTCCGAACTGTGCGGGAACGGCGCAAAGAAGAGCGTGATCCAAGCAGGCGAATCACGCCTCACAGATGGGGCCTGTGAATCGGAAGTAGGAGATAAAACAAAAGAATTAGGTAAAACATATAAATAATTTGCATGTTAGTTTAAGGAACCTACCGTATTAAGGAAATATTTAGAAGCCCGGAACAGGATATTTTCCGAAAAGCGGATGGGATGCGAGCACTGTCAGCGCGAGTGAAGAAGGCACGTTCCCGGTTTAGGCAGAGACGATCGGTGAGGAGACAGGTGATTGCATCAGTACAGCGGTGTCAAAAAGCTGACCCGAGAGTTTTGCAGAAATCTCTGTAATGGGCGAATCCTTTCGAGGTTTGTTGGACTCAGGCGCTACACACAGCATGCTAGGCAGGAATGGCCAGGAATTCTTGCAGAAGCTGGGTGTAGAGGCTCGTCGGTATTCATCCATAGTGAAGGTAGAAAATGGAGAAGATCGCGCAATCGTTGGCCGAGTGGAATTACCTGTGGGATATAAGGGAGAGGTTAAAGATTAACATTTTTCTTATGTCCGTTCTTGAGCAGGAAATTTACTTGGGAGTAGACTTTGGCGGCTTTTGCATTGGCTCCTGAGGTGGGGACACGGTAAAGCATCAGCTTCTCCCAGATTGGTGGAAGAAGTGATGGCTGACCAAGTCGCCCACTATGTAGAAGGACCGGAGAAGGAGATAGTCCAGGAGGAATGGGAGTTGTCGGAGGAGCAAAAACCGCCTTGGATAAGGTGAAGGCAGAGTTCCTGACGTTTGAGGGAGTAGGCCTGGGCAAGACGTCGATAGAGACGCATAAAATCCAGCTTGTGGAGAATGCCGAGCCGGTAAAGGACCGACATTATCCATTGTCGCCAGCGATGCAGGACGTGGTTTGTGTGGAGGTAGACAAGATGTTGGCTTTGGGAGTCATCGAGAGCACAGTGATAGCCCGTGGAGCAACCGCACAACGGTGGTGCGAAGGCCGGGCAAAAATCGGTTCTGTCTCGATGCCCGAAAGCTCAACAACCTGACCATCAAGGACGCCTACCCACTGCCTAGCATCGAGGGGATTTTGTCGCGTCTCTGTCAGACGATCTACATCTCCAGCGTCGATTTAAAATACGCATTTTGGCAAATCGAGCTGGACGAGCAGAGCCGAGCCTACACTGCGTTCACGGTGCCAGGAAGACCATTATACCAGTTCCGGATGATGCCCTTCGGTCTCTGCAACGCTGCACAACGACTCTGTAGATTGGTGGACAAGGTTATTCCGGTAGAGATGCGTTCGAATGTGTATGCATACCTCGACGACCTGCTGATTATATCCGAGAATTTCGAACAGCACGTGAGGATCCTCCGACAGGTTGCAGAGCGACTACGGAAGGCAAATTTGACGATCGGGTTAGGCAAATCTAATTTCTGCTATAAACAGATTAAATACCTGGGTTTTATAGTGGGAGGAGGAACGCTGAAGATGGATCCAGATCGTGTGATCGGCTATTTTACGCATTCCGAGCCACGATCTGTCCGAGAATTGCGTAGGGTACGGCGGGTTGGTATCGGCGCTTTATGAAGAACTTCGCAGAGTTAGCCGTTCCACTGACAGATGCCCTGAAAAGTCGGGAAAAGGGAAAAAAGAGGGAAAGCGAGCAATGGGAGAGCTGAAAGCTGCACTTACCTCGGCACCTGTCCTGGTACACGCAGATTTCAAGCGGCCCTTTTACATCCAGTGCGATGCTTTCACTATGGGGGTAGGGGCTGTACTCTTCCAGCGTGATGACGAGCAGAACGAGAGGCCGATTGCGTTTTTCTCCGGTGAACTGCCACCAGAAGAACTATTCGGTGACCGAGAAGGTGTCTGGCAGCTCTCATGGCGATCCTTAAGTTCCGTCCGTATGTAGAACTGATGCCTTTCACAGTCATTACTGACCATGCCAGTCTCAAAATGGCTCATGACCATGAAAAATTTGATGGTCGTTTAGCTCGTTGGTCCCTTCAACTGCAAGCCTTCGATTTCGGCATCGAACAACCGGAAAAGAGTGGACAATGTAGTGGCAGATACATTGTCGCGCAGCATTGAAGAGTTGGAAGTGGATCCGAGCAGGGCGTTGGGGTTCGAAACGGTGGAGTTCGAATCTGAAGAATATCAGGAATTCAAGAAAAGAAATCACTGATAATCAAGACCGCTTACCTGATCTGCAAATTATTGACGGATGGTATTCAAACGCATGCGCTTCGAACGGTTCGATGACCAACTAGAGGGATCGATCTGGAAACTGTGGGTTCCGAGTTCGTTGACGACCACGCTGATAGAGCAGGCACATCTCGATGAGAAAACGGCGCACGGGGAATCGCGAAGACCCTGCATCTGTTCGTAGGCAGTTCTACTGGCCGAACATGGCAGTAGAAGTCCGCGACTACATCCGACGTTGTATCGTCTGCAAGGAGTCGAAAGCGCAGAACTACCGTATGCAGGTTGGAATTGGACAAGAGGTGGTCACGGAGCGTCCATTCCAAAAGTTATATATTGACTTTTTAGGGAAATATCCGCGTTCCAAGAATGGTCAGGCGTGGATCTTCATTGTGGTGGACCACTTTTTTCAAAGTTTACGTTTTTAAAACAATGAAAGCGGCCACGGCGAAGGAAGTAGTGAAGTTCCTCGTCCATGAGGTTTTTATAAGTTTGGTGTGCCGGAGACTATTCACTCGGACAATGGGGCCCAGTTCATCTCCAAAACATTTAGGAAGATGATCGAGGCGTTTGGAGTGACCCACATGAGGACGCCGGTGTATTCTCCGCAGAGTAATGCGGCCGAACGGGTGAATCGCACAGTTCTCAGTGCGATTCGAGCGTATTTGGAGGACGATCACCGGGACTGGGATGTGCATCTCCGGAAATAGAGTTGGCAATTAGGAACTCAGTTCACGAGGCGACAGGCGTGACTCCGTTCTTTGCTGTCTTCGGGCAGCAAATGTATTTGCACGGGTCATGCTACAAGCTGGCGAAGCGGTTGCGGTCCATCGGCGAGCATGATATATCATCCGCTCGGGGTCAGGACAAGAGACAGCTCATCCAGGAGAGGATTCGAGATAGTTTACACCACGCCTACGAACGTAGCAGCGTAAGGTACAACCAGCGAGCCCGGGTATTCTACGCGAAGCCGAGGCAAGAAGAGGTATTCCGAAGAAATTTTTGTCCTCAGCGACTTCGGCAAGGCGTTAATGCCAAGGATTCGCAGGAACGTTTGTGAATGCCGGGTGGTGGGCGAGAACGCATACGCGTTGCTTGGAGGACGAGCAGGCGGCCATTGGAGTTTACCACGCCAGAGTTTGAGGCTGTAGGCTGATGTGGGTGTAGCCTACGTTGGAGGCGCTTGCTGAAGAAGGAGCACGCCGGCAAGGTTGGGATGTAATCCGGTGGGCATGCCCACGCGTGTATGCGGTCCTCCCGGAGGGTTTGTCGACACTACTCGTGGTGGTGTTCAGTCCACCGCGGGAATCGATAGTTGGTCCAGGGCTGGAACGATGCGCCACCTATCGCGGCGGGTTCCGTGACTCCTTGGGGGGTATCGGAAAACCTGGGGAAAGGAGGATACAAAAGATTATATATATAGAAACGAGGATGGCTACGCATGCGCCAGAGCCAGAACCCAGAAAGAAAATTCATAAGTGGGGTTAAGCCCGGAAAAAAAGTGAGTGGGGAGAAAAAAATGTAGTGGGCCTATGGCTTAATCGCGTTATTTCCGTCAGCCTGACCCGGATTATCGCCCAGTGCAGCCGGGTCAGCCATTTCACCGGAGGTCGGATCGTGTCCGAGAGTTCCCAGAGGCAACCGACTTCAAGGTTTTTAGGGCAGGAACCAGTTCCCGGAGAGGCCTTTCCCACCCCGTTTTGACCAGTGTAGAAGCGTGTGCCCCAGGAGGCGAGCCATACAACTTGTGCCCTAAAATTTGTGAGTGTGTTCCATTGGGAGTGTGTGTGTTTTTGTGTGTGCGAGTGCCATGGGGGGAGAAGCAAGGCGCGATACCAATGGCCCGTGGCCATTGGCATGACCTACGGCTGGTCCAGCTAAACGACGGGAAAACCGCCCCATCGACCGAAAGGGGATTTTTTTTTGTGTTGCGGGATGCCACCGTTCGGTATTGCTTCGTACCGACGGCGTACTATTCCGGCCCTACGTTACACTATTTTCGGCATCGCACTAAAGGTCATCCTGGATTGCGCTTCATGAACGGGTTCATACATTCTATTTTATTTATTATCTATATATTTATACAAACATTGCTTATTTATACTGTCACTTGTGTTCCATGCTGCGTATATTTTTTTCACAGCTGTTTGTAGGAAGAACATAACGTCAACAACCTTGGGCACAACAACAAACATTTATCCGGCAATTAGAACAAGTATGGGATTAACCCTAGAAGTCCTGAGTGCGGCAAGTTTGTTTGTCGACGGCCTATCTGCTGCTGTCGCCCCCCGACCCTGACCTCGCAAGATCAGTTTGTGCGTCCATCTCCCTTTGCTGCTCGGTTCCCCCCATTTAAAACAAAACAAATATTAGCGTTTTTTTCTCCGCTTTTGGATTAAATAGTTGCCGTTTTTTGTTTTCATTATTTATATATAGCCTGCATCTCCAGAGTCCAGTATGTCAAATAGGTAACATTGAATAGTGCTGCATATCGGAAATTCCTAAAACCGGATATGGAGTAGGGATTAATTTAGAGGGACGGTGCAGTGGCTTCAGCCCTGAGTAAGCTCTTGTTGTGGACTACCGCTGCCGCCCAAACAGGCGCTGCGTTGACCACAGGTGGACGACACTACGCTTGCCATAAAGCCTTCGTCGTCAGGCTTGGGACTGTCGTTCAGTGTTGGTGCGAGATTTTTCCCTGTATTTTGCGGTTTTTGGTAGCATTTTTGTCTGGTGAGCGGTCCCGAGACGGTTATCCCATCACCAAAACCTTGTTTTAACGCGTTGGCGGGGAGACTTTATTAGGTCCGCCCTGGGGTCGACTGTGGCATACTCCGGCTTCCGGCCGTGATCAGATCCTTCTGTCTTGTGACTAACAAATCAGACCAGCTTCTCGCATCAATTTTTATTGTTCGAATGCTGTGTTGGCTGCGGACGTGATCCAGGGTCGCGGCTGCAACAACTGTGCCGGGTCGTCGACGAGTATAGGGGATCCCATTGGAGCTGCAAAATAAAAACTAAATAAAATTTTGTAGAGAAGACGACCTTGCGGGACTCCGCCGTGACCTGCTCCTTGTCTCTCCCCGGTCCGTCTCGTACCGCACCCTATCTGAGGAGGTAGGGGAGATAAAAAGCTGGTACCTGGTACTGGCCGATCGGGCGCAGTGCTGGACTCAAAAAAGGAAGCTGGCCGAGTTGAAGGCATTTAAAATTTCCAGCGTCACTACTGCGTGTTCCATTTTCTGTATTTCCCCACCTCCATCGATTTCGCTTCTATGTACGTTTTTGTGGCTATGTTCACCGCCATGAATGGCGTCCACTGTCGACGGACACATTGCCGGAAGTGGTATCGATAAAACTGTGATAAAATCGGATAGAATGGGATGTCTAATCTGTGGTATTTGTTCAGGAGCCTGTTTTGTCTTCTCTGTTAGGCTGGCTTTCCTACTGTGTCTTGGGCAGTTTGGCCGGTACCCAGACGGTTCGTCTGGTGGAGTTGGCGGTCCGGGCAGGTAAAGGAGTTCCGCGATGCATCGACTGTCATCCTCGCACTCGGACGGATGGATGAACGGGGTCAAGGTTCAGGGGAAGGAATGGAGTTAACCGAGGCTTTTGGGGCCTTATCGGTCATTCCATCTGGATGGCGCTTTCCTGTCCCCGACTCTCCTCAAAACTTCGGTTACCTGAATGGAGTATCGGTAGGGCGGCTGTCAAAATGGAGCGCAGAAACTTCCGGCTGTAGGTCCCTGGGGAGTCACGTGCCGTCACTGTTCTAGAACTCGGGGAAGATTTGTGTTTGTAGTTTACTCCTAAAGAGAGTATATGTTTTGAGTTTTGTATTTTAGAGTCGCCTACGGATTTACGTTATTTATTGATTCAAAGATTGAAGCGGGAGATATAAATATTACCCTATTTTGGTTTTTATATATTGATATATTTATTTATTTATTTATATATTGCTATATTTATTTATTTATATATATATATATATTTGGGATATATTTCTTTATTTATCGGAAGATTGTGTGTGAACTCGTGGGTTATTTTTTGGGGTGGGATTTATTTGGGTATTTATTTAATTATTCCTCTTTATATTTATATTTATATGCGTCGACGATCCGCTGCGTCAAGAAGGGCTGCAGTAGAGTTGCCAATCGACGCGGTCTCGATCTAATCGAAAGGATGCGACTCGTTAGGAGGGTATCTTTCCATGCGATGGACCGCAGTGATATCGGCTTCCTGGGGTTTGCCGAGAACGCCAGTTCAGAACCGGGCAGAAGGTCACTGAAGCGCAACGCCTTCAATCGCGTCTGAATTGGCTACAGGGGACAGCAGCCAACGTAGCGATTGCTCAGTCCCGCCCTGCAGAACGTCAGAGCAGCGCCGGCGTTAGCCCAACATAAGTCGAGTGTTACAGGAGGAGTTGCGTGCATGGGGTTCATGGGGATGATGCGCGAACTCATTGAAATCTCCTGCTATCAACCGATGCAGCCATTCCCCTCGAAAACCTTGAGGACACTTTCCAGGTCGGGTCGAAACAGAAATAGAGATCCGGTGGGCGAGGAACTAGCAGTCCACGCGAAGATCACCGTCCACCCTCGCCGCAGTATCGATCCATGGCCGGGGTATTGCGCACGCTCGAGATCGGACGTTACCTTGATGGGGACCCAATAAAGTCACCGTAGAGGGTTTTCGTAGGGTGGAGTTACTGCAGGCTCAAATGCGGTGTCCTCTGGGATGTCCTGGATGAAGGGCGTACATGGGCTAACAGGAAACGCTCTCGGAGGTTTATTGGCAGTATGTACGGGATCATCGTTTTAGCTATTGCCTTCTTGCAGGAGGGACGACCTAGTGGCACGATCCTGAGGCACGCCTCTGAGTTCGATAGAATGAGGGAACTGGGGGTCCGGATGCAGAGGCCAAATGATCCTCCTGGAGGAGTTTTTCCATGCGATGACCGAAAGCTCGCTCCTGACTGCCGGGAGACGCCGCCATCTGGAAACAGAAAATGGTAAAATAGTTTCTCTAAAAAGCCTCTCACAGATGGAGATAGCGATCTTTTGTGAGAGCCCTACGAGTCTACTCTGTCTAGACCAATGCGTCGACTATCTGCGTGGAAATAGAGGCGCACCTGAAGCTTATGTCGAAGGCCCGACATTTGGCGAGGCGCACCGAAAGCCACTAACTATCTGGCCGAGGTGCAAACCTCAGCGAAATCACTGCATGAGTCATGATGAGAAGCTGAGGAATCGTGCGGAAATCTGTGAGAAGGCGCAAGCGACGCGTCGTCTCCCCGTGAAGACTGGTTTGCTGGAATTGCGGGAAACTCGACCATGGTTTTCCGGGACTGTATGGCATCGGAGAGGCGAATCTTCTGCTACCGCTGTGGACAGCCCGATGCGTACTTCGTCCGAGCTTCCGAACTGTGCGGAATGAAGAAGAAGAGCGTGATCCAAGATGAGGCGAATCACGCGTACAGATGGGGTCCTGTGAAGGAAAAGTAGGAGATAAAACAAAAGTCCTTAGGTAAAAACATATAACTTTTCCATGTTAGTTTGGTGAACCTACCATATGAAGAGCGGCTAAGGAACTATTTAGAAGCCCGGAACAGGATATTTTGCGACCTGAAAGTGGATGGATGCGAGCACCGTCAGCGCCAGTGAAGAAGGCACGTTCCCGGTTTGTGGAGGCAGAGACGATCGGTGAGGAGACAGGTGATTGCCCAGTACAGCGTTTTTATAAAGCTCGCCTAAAAGTATAAATAAAGTATTTTCGCCTTCTCGGTAATGGACGAATCCTTTCGAGGTTTGTTGGACTACACACAGCATGCAGGCAGGAATCCTTGCGGAAGCTGGGTGGAGGACGTCGGTATTCATCCACCATTGTAAAGGTAGCAAATGGAAAAAAGATCGCGCAATCGTTGGCCGCCGAGTGGAATTACCTGTGGAATATAAGGAGAGGTTAAGAGATTAACATTTTTCTTATGTCCGTTCTTGGAGCAGGAAATTTACTTGGGAGTAGACTTTGGCGGGCTTTGCATTGGCTTTCCTGCCTCCGATTCTGTCAAGAATTAAGCTTCTCCCCATTGATGGAAGAAGTGATAAAACAAAAGAATTAGGTAAAACATATAATAATTTGTATGTTAGTTTAAGGAACCCACCATATGAAGAGCGGCTAAGGAACTATTTAGAAGCCCGGAACAGGATATTTTGCGACCTGAAAGTGGATGGGATGCGAGCACCGTCAGCGCGAGTGAAGAAGGCACGTTCCCGGTTTTAGGGCAGGGACGAGATCGGTGAGGAGACAGGTGATTGCCTCAGTACAGCGTTTTTACGGGAAAAGCTCGCCTAAAAGTATAAATAAAAGTATTTCGGAAATATCGGTAATGGACGAATCCTTTTCGAGGTTTGTTGGACTACACACACAGCATGCTAGGCAGGAATTCTTCGGAAGCTGCGTAGAGGTCTCGACGGTATTCATCCATTGTAAAAGGTAGCAAATGGAAAAGATCAGCACGCGCAATCGTTGGCCGAGTGGAATTACCTGTGGAATATAAAGGGAGAGGTTAAGAGATTAACATTTTCTTATATGGGTCCGTTCTTGGAGCAGGAAATTTACTTGGGAGTAGACTTTTGGTAATTTGCATCTGGCTCCTGAGGTGATGGGACACGGTCAAGAATCTGCTCTCCCAGATTGGTGGGAAGAAGTGATGGCGGACAAGTCGCCCACTATGTAGAAGGACCGGAGAAGGAGATAGTCCAGGAGGAATGTGTGGGAGTTGTGTGAGGGAGCAACAAACCGCCTTTGATAAGGTGAAGGCAGAGTTCCTGACGTTTGAGGAGTAGGCCTGGGCAAGACGTCGATAGAGACGCATAAAAATCCAGCTTGTGGAGAATGCCGAGCCGGTAAAGGACCGACATATCCACCGTCGCCAGCGATGCAGGACGTGGTTTGTGTGGGAGGGACAGGATGTTTGGCTTTGGAGTCATCGAATACAGTGATGGCAATGCGTGGAGCAACCGCACAACGGTGGTGCGAAGCCGTGCAAAATCGGTTCTGTCTCGATGCCCGAAAGCTCAACAACGTGACCATCAAGGACGCCTTACCCACCGCTTAGCATCGAGGGGATTTTTTTGTCGCGTTTCGATCAGAACGATACATCTCCAGCGTCGATTTTAAAAATTCGCATTTTGGCAAATCGAGCTGGACGAGCAGAACCAAACCTACACTGCGTTCACGGTGCCAGGAAGACCTCTCTATACCAGTTCCGATTGCCCTTTCGGTAGTCGCAACGCCCAACAAAGACCTGTAGATTGGTGGATAAAGTTATTGCGGTAGAGATGCGTTCGAAAGTGTATGCATACCCGACGACCTGCTGAATAAATATATTTAGAATTTTGAACAGCACGTGAGGATTCTCCGCGGGGGTTGCAGAGCGACTACGGAAGGCAAATTTGACGATCGGGTTAGGCAACCTACATTTCTGCTATAAACAGATTAAATACCTGGGTTTTATAGTGGGAGTGAGGAACGCTGAAAGATGGATCCAGATCATGCGTTTGTCGGCTATTTTACGCATCCCGAGCCAATGATCTGTCAGAGAACCTAGCTTCTTGGGTACGGCGGGCGCTTGGTATCGGCGCTTTATGAAAAACTCTCGCAGATTTAGCCGTTCCAGTGACAGATGCCCCCTGAAAAGTCGGGGAAAAGGGAAAATTTAGATTGACGGAGGACGCAATGCGAGCCCTGGGGGAGAGCTGAAAGCTGCACTTACCTCGGCAACCCGTCCTGGCAGGCACGCAGATCCCCGGCGTTTTACATCCAGTGCGATGCTTCCTCACTATGGGGTAGGGGCTGTACTCTTCCAGCGTGATGACGAGCAGAATGAGGTCGATTGCGTTTTTACCCGCCAAGCTGAA
The DNA here is from genome assembly GCA_009664405.1 of Drosophila bifasciata. Classification (NCBI taxonomy): domain Eukaryota; kingdom Metazoa; phylum Arthropoda; class Insecta; order Diptera; family Drosophilidae; genus Drosophila; species Drosophila bifasciata. The sequence continues at coordinate 31,670 of WIOZ01000151.1, forward strand.
AATAAAAATAAGAACTATTCGGTGACCGAAAAGACGACGTCTGGCAGCCTCATGGCGATCCTTAAGTTCCGTCCGTATATAGAACTGATGCCTTTCACAGTCATTAATGACCATGCCAGTCTCTAATGTCTCATGACCATGAAAATTTGATGGTCGTTTATGCTCGTTTTGGTCCCTTCAACTGCAAGCCTTCGATTTCGGCATCGAACACCGGAAAAGTGGACACAATGTAGTGGCAGATACATTGTCGCGCAACACATGAAGAGTTGGATTTGGATCCGGAAAGGGGGTGTTGGGGTTCGAAACGGTGGAGTTCGAATCTGAAGAATATCAGGAAAGAAATCACTGATAATCAAGACCGCTTGGTACTTGATCTACAAATTATTGACGGGATGGTATTCAAACGCATGCGCTTTCGAACTTGTTCGATGACCAACTAGAGGGAGGGACACGTGGCTACAGCCCTGGAGTAAAGACAGCCGTAGCCGTTCCTAGCAGAGGGATCGGTCAAACAGATGCTATGTTTTGACCATAGGTAGGGTGGGCGCGCGAAGTGGCGGAACATTTTAGACTTCACCCATTTGACAGACAGTCGTCTCAGTGTTGGTTCAGTATTTTTTGTATGTTCTTCGTTTTGTTTGTTTTGTAGTTATGATGTCCCGAGGTCGCTCTCACAAAAACCTTGTCTACACGGCGGGGAGACAGTTGAAATTACCCAGCCCTGAGGTCGAGTGTCCAGCCGGCGCGGCCCCACAGAAAGATTTGTGTTTGTAAACAGCTCTCCAAAAGCCGGCACTTTTCAACGCGTGTTTTGGGTGGCGGCATGCTGATTCATCGAGCCAGCTTTACGACAGGGCACTGACAAATTTTTTAGTATGCGTTTCGATTAAACTGGTAATTTCTGTATTTGCTCATTTTGCACGCTGAAATAAAAAAATAAAATTATAGTTGTTCCTACTAGAGGTGGAGATATATATATGGAAACATCGGATGCATCGATATTTTTCAAATTTTTGAAACATCGATGATTTTATGGCGACTATCGATGTTTTTTTCCCGGTTTAAAAATAATCTCGAATCTCAAATGCTAAGGAAACAGTAAAAGTTTTTTGAACAGGAGCTTCATTCTATTAATAGAAAAATGCCCAAAGTAAACAACGCCGTCGATAGAGCCTACACCACCAGTTGACACAGACCCTTCCAAGAAGGGGTTTTTCGTTTTTGGATACTAAATCAAAGTAGAGGCCAAATAAAATTTCCCAGAGCAGACTCTAAAGTTTTGAAAGGTACACCATATACAATTTATTATAATATTTTGTATACATACATTTTTTTCTTCTATGTGAGTTCAGACAACGCAGAGGTCCTTAAGGAGGTAGCCTGCGAGTACCTATGCGTACCGGCAACATTGTGTGAGTCGAGAGGTCTTTCAGCAAGGCTGGACAGCACAGATATAATGGATCGTCGCAACAGACTGAAACTTTAGATGTGTGGTGGATACCGTTTAATGTTTATCAAAAAAAAAAAGTTCCTTTTAAGCCTTAGAATAAGTTATGGTTTTTTTCGATCTCAATGAATTTAGAATAAGCTATGTTTTTTAGTGATCTCAATGAATGTGTGTTTTGCTTTAACGAATAAAGCAATTGTCTTTTGTTATAAAATGAACCATAAAACCTTTTTTATTTTCAGTTAATTTCATTTAAACATATGAATTTAGCAGCAAAAAATATGTTGTTCATATATATTTTGAAAACATCGATGTTTCCATCGATGTTTTTTTAAACCCATCGAAAACATCGATGTCCGCGAACATCGATGTTTCTAGTAGCTCCCTCTAGTTCCTAAATACCAATATATACATCGATAAAACGTTACTTTTAATTTGCAATTTTGCATCCAAAATACCATAAAGTATATAAAATACCATAAACGGCCACTGTTTCCAATATTATGTTGCCAAATCTTGGCACGAGTTTATGAAGGGCGTTTTTTGTTGTTACTAATTCATCGCTTGGGATGACGGGGGCTGATCGCAGCTACTTTGCCGCATCGCATGGCAGAGATACTGATTTATGGAGTTGTCCGTGCAAGACATACCGGAAATTAATAATATTTTTTTTTTTTGCTGCATACAGGCGGTTTTAGCCTGCGTGGCAGCCTTCCTTTCCATGCTTGATTGGAGTGGTTTTTTTTTTAAATCTATACAACGATTGCCGTATTTAATTGAAATGGTAAACTTGTATTACAAACCTCTCTAGTAAAATGATAAAAAACAATTTTGTTTAGAGGTCCAGATTGGCAATTATTATAATTCGTGCCAGTTCTCTGGAGATGGAGTGGCTCTTTTTCTGATTAATAACTCCCTTTAAATGGCTTATGCGGTATTTAAAAATTCAATACTTTTACATCTGAGACGGTTCAATTTATGTCATTTTAAAATACAGGTGTTCTGCACCTTCTGAAATCTGCATGTCCCACAAATATCAGTCGTCTATCGCTTTGATTCTGTATGGAATGGTTTTGGTTTGTCGACCATGGTTTTGTCATCAGTCTGTTGATTGTCTTTATGATACTTTGCATTCCTGTGGATTTTTATGCGTATAGTCCGACATGGTCTTTTGTATGTTGGGAAATATTTCTATCAAACTGGTGAATCTGTTCCTGCATCTTATACTCCCTCATTCCACTTGTGTAAAACAAAGTTTTAGGTAAAAAAAGCTAATTTTACACTGAATTTTACGTAAACCGTTTCCCCCTTCACTTATAGCATATTTTGCTGCTCGGAATCTGATATTTTCCGTTAATAGGGATGGGATTTATGCCCGGAATCCATAAAATTTCAAAGTTTTGTACGCCTGATATATCTATAATATTGTGTATATCTCTTACTATGTATGAGTCAGTATGCTTATGATCTACGGGCTTTATCAAATCTCCTAATCCATCACATACTTTTAATAGCTTTTTGTATCCCTTCTTAACACATATCTCGGAATGCTTTTTAAGGTGCAACAAAGTTCTTGCAACAAACTGATGATAAGTTATACCCGTACTCGAAGTTTAGTAAAAAGGGTATATTATATTTGTGGCAAACGTGGATATGTGTAAAATCCAGAATGAGGCGTTTGCCGATCCCATAAAGTATATACATATATATTATTGATCAGCATCAATAGCCGAGTCGATATAGACAAGATGTTCGTCCGTCCGTCCGTCTGTCTGTCCGACTGTTCGTCTGTCCGTCCGTCTTGTTTTTGGTGGTCGCCCATTGCTCGGAGGCTATAAGAGTTAGAGCAACCAAACTTTTTATCCAGTCTGGATGATGTGACCATCAGGACGCCTAGAAAATGTAGCATTTCAAAAATTTCGCCCCGCACCTTTAAAGATCTACATAACAGAAAAAACAAAAAATGCAGAATCATAGAGAAAGACAATATCTATCAGAAGCCGAAATCTGAATTGACGGATCATTATATAGCCACAATAGAGAAAACCATATCGAGAAACATCTTCGGTCTCTTTCGCGCTGCACACAAAAAACGAGTCGACAAGGTTTTTCGTACAAATGCGCCTCGAATTTCAGAGACTCGACGAGCTAGAGCAACCAAGCTTTTTTTTTTTTTTGAAGACTCCCGTGATATCGCTTTAGTGCAAGTTTCTTATTTTAAAAGTTTGCCCCGGGTTACTAAATATCATTCCACAATTTGGAAGATTAAAAAACGAAAAAAAATGCAGTATCGTAGAGAATGACCATAGCTACATTCCAGAGCCCCGAATTCGGGTGAGAGAATTGCGTAGCTTCTTGGGTACGCGGGTTGGTATCGGCGCTTTATGAAAAACTTCGCAGAGTTAGCCGTTCCAGTGACAGATGCCCTGAAAAAGTCGGGAAAAGGGAAATTTAGATTGACGGGAGGACGCAATGCGAGCAATGGAGAGCTGAAAAGCTGCACTTTACCTCGGCACCTGTCCTGGTACGCAGATCTCAAGCGTGGCCCCTTTACATCCAGTGCGATGCTTCTCACTATGGGGTAGGGGCTGTACTCTTCCAGCGTGATGACAGAGCAGAACGAGAGGTCGATTGCGTTTTTTTCTCCGCCAAGCTGAACTGCCACCAAGAACTATTCGGTGACCGAAAAGGAGTGTCTGGCAGCCTCATGGCGATCCGAAAGTTCCGTCCGTATATAGAACTGATGCCTTTCACAGTCATTACTGACCATGCCAGTCTCAAATGGCTCATGACCATGAAAAATTTGGATAGTCGTTTTAGCTCGTTGGTCCTTCAGCTGCAAACGCTTCGATTTCGGCATCGAACACCGGAAAGGAGTGAACGATGTAGTAGCAGATACATTGTCGCGCAGCATTGAAGAGTTGGAAGTGGATCCGAGCAGGGCGTTGGTGTTCGAAACGGTGGAGTTTCGAATCTAAAAATATCAGAATTAAGAAAAGAAATCACTGACAATCAAGACCGCTTACCTGATCTACAAATTATCGACGGATGGTATTCAAACGCATGCGCTCTGAACGGTTTTTTATGGATCGATCTGGAAACTGTGGGTTCGAGTTCGTTGACCCCAGGCTGATAGAGCAGGCACATCTCGATGAGAAAACGGCGCACGGGGGAATCGCGAAGACCCCTGCATCTGTTCGTGGCAGTTCTACTGGCCGAACATGGCGGTAGTAGGTCGCGACTACATCCGACGTTGTATCGTCTGCAAGGAGTCGAATGCGCAGAACTACCGTATGCAGGTTGGAATTGGACAAGAGGTGGTCACGGAGCGTCCATTCAAAAGTTATATATTGACTTTTGGGGAAATATCCGCGTTCCAAGAATGGTCAGGCGTGGATCTTCATTGTGGTGGACCACTTTTTCAAAGTTTACGTTTTTTTAAAACAATGAAAGGGCCACGGCGAAGGAAGTAGTGGTTCCTCGTCCATGAGGTTTTATAAGTTTGGGTGCCGGAGACCATTCACTGACAATGGGGCCCAGTTCATCTCCAAAACATTCAGGGAGATGACTGAGGCGTTTGGAGTGACCACATGAGGACGCCGGTGTATTCTCCGCAGAGTAATGCGGCCGAACGGTGAATCGCACAGTCCTCAATGCGATTCGAGCGTATTTAGAGAACGGGACCACCGGGAGGATGTGCATCTCCCAGAAATAGAGTTGGCGATTAGAAACTCAGTTCACGAGGCGACAGGCGTGACTCCATTCTTTGCTGTCTTCGGGCGGCAAATGTACTTGCACGTCATGCTACAAGCTGGCGAAGCGGTTGCGGTCCATCGGCGAGCATGATATATCCGCTCGAGGGTCAGGACAAGAGACAGCTCATCCAGGAGAGGATCCGAGATAGTCTACACCACGCCTACGAACGTAGCAGCGTGAGGTACAAACCAGCGAGCTCGGTTATTCTACGCGAAGCCGGGGCAAGAGGTATTCCGAAAAGCCTTTGTTCAGCGACCGGCAAGGCGTTAATGCCAAGTTCGCGCGGAACGTTTGTGAGATGCCGGGTGGTGAAGCCAGTGGGCGAGAACGCATACGCGTTGGAGGACTTGAACGGGCGGCCCATTGGGTTTACCACGCCAAGTGATTTGAGAGTCTGTAGGCTGGTGTGGGTGTGGCCTACGTTGGGCGCTGAAGAAGGAGGCACGCCGGCAAAGGAGGTTGGGATGTAATCCGGTGGTATGCCCCGCGTATGTTCTCCCGAGTGGACGTCGACATACTGGTGGTGGTGTTCCAGTCCCACCGCGGGAATCGATAGTTGGTCCAGGGCTGGAACGATGCGCCACCTATCGGGCGGGTTCGGAGACTCCTTTGGGGCATCGGAAACCTGGGGAAAAAGAATGACACAAGAGAATGATATAGAGGAACGAGGCAGGCCACGCTATGCGCCAGAACCCAGAAAAAAAAAAATCATAAATTGGGGGTTAAGCCCGATAAAAAAAGTGAGTGGGAGAAAATTTGTAGTGGGCCTATGGCTTAATCCCACGTATTTCCCGTAGCCTGACCCGGATTATCGCCCAGTGCAGCCGGGTCAGCCATTTTACCGGAGGTCGGATCGTGTCCGAGGAGTTCCCAAAGAGGGCAACCGACGTCAAAGGTTCTGGACAGGAACTAATTCCGGAGGGAATTCCCTTCTCCATCAACTCTTCCCACGCCGCGGTGCCCAGGGGAAGCGTCGTGTGCCCCAGGAGGCCATACAATTTGTGCCACAATATCCGTGGAGTGTGTTCCGTTGCTGGGTGTGTGTGTGTGTGTGTGTGTGTGTTTTTTTTCCATGGATACGCCATGGTGGGTGAGAATCTTTTGATAAGACGCGTCCGGCCCGTGCCAGACAGCGAACTGGACTACCACCGGGGCTTCCAGCTAAACTCACCACACGCACGCAACTACACCTCTGCACCCGCGGTATCACCGTTAAGTATTGCTTCGCGGGGGCGGGGTTGCCTACATTAGGCACTCTCCTGTTCATTTTCTCGTCCTCTCGCATTTCCTCAGATCTATCATTACATCTGTTATCGGCTTACAGATCTGCCTCCTTTCCTCGCTTTCCAGCATATGGCTGATCACTTCCTCGAGAGGTGGATCGTCCTGCACATTTCCTGGTACCTACGGTATCTGTGTACACTACGTGCTCCGCGCTTTCTGGTTGCTCGCCGCACTCCGGGCATGTAGGTGATTTGTTCGTGCTTCAACCTGTATAGGTATTCCCTAAAGCATCCATGCCCTGTCATAAATTGGGTTATGTAGTAATTCGTGTGTCCAAACTTCCTCCTGTCCATACGTCCAACCTCGGTATCAGCCTGTGGGTCCATCTACCTTTCGTCGAGGTGTCCCATCTTTCCTGCCATGTCAGCATCGATCGCGTTCTTTCCGATCGGAATCCCGCAGGAATCGCGCCCCCACCTGTTTTCCTTCTGGTGTATGTCGTCTCCATTTCTTTTGCTAGTATGTCCACAGGGATCATACCAGCCAGTACCAGCGCGGCGTCATCTGAGACCGTTCGGAATCCGGATATGACTCGCAGTGCGCTAAGTCTATAAATTGAAGACATCTTGCGTCGGAGCTGCGCATTTTGTAGCGCAGCACTCCACACTGGTGCCGCGTACAACAAAACGGAGGCAACTACCCTGGAGAGGAGTAGCCGACTTCCAGCCCTGGGTCCGCCAATATTCGGCATCATACGAGCTAGGGCCATCTGCAAACGTGCTGCTTTTCTGCAGGCGCGTGCTCTATGTGACTCCTAAAAAGCACATTCCGTTTGTCCAGTATGACTCCAAGATATTTGAGGCAAGGAGCTGATGCAATGCTCGCATTCCCCTGTACCTGTATTTTCATGAACTCCGCAGTCTTCCTACTGGATATGAGCACAGCTTCCGTTTTATGGCCTGCCAGATTCAGGCCTGCGCTCTCTAGCCACTCGCGTATTTCCCGGATAGCGCTATTTGCCGCCATCTCGACATCGCGTACGTGTTAGCCACCACGACAGCGCAGGTCATCATCAGCGAAACCACACAAGCGTGCACCCTGGGAAGCCTGATCCGAAGGACTTCGTCGCACATCAGGTTCCATAATAGCGGGCCAAGAACTGACCCCTGTGGGACACCTGCTGTGACTGGGTACCGCTGTGTTCCATCGTCCGTGTCATTACACAGGAGTACTCTGTCTGAGAGATAGCTTGATACGATCCGCACAAGGTAGCTCGGAAATCCAGCCTTTTCCGGGGATGTTGGGATTGTGCTCCAGCGCGCAGTGTTGAACGCGTTGCGTATGTCCAGAGTTACCACTGCACAATACTCTTTTTTCTCCTTATCTCCATCTTTCCCTCGATCGCCTTCCTTGCTATGCTCGTGACCAGTGACACTGCGTCGACAGTGGATCGGGGACTTTCGAAAGCCATACTGCGCATCCGATAGAGCTCCTCTTTCTCCGTGGACTCCAGTAGGCGACAAATAACCTTCTCGAAGATTTTTACCCACCGTATCCCAAGAGGCGGGCCTGGCCGATATGCGGAGGGATCGTCAATGTATTTTCTCCCTTCGGCAGCAGAATAGCTTCTGCTGCTTCCAGGGACTTAGGAAAGACTTTCTTCCACGAGGTACTGAGTAAATGCATCCATGAAAAGGGACGGAGTGGCGTCTATCGCCAGTTTGAGGGCACTATTTGGCACACCATCGGGCCCAGGCGTCTTGGTGTTCCCCCCACTCTCTACACGCTGTTTTAATTTCATCCAGGGTAACAGGCGGGTGGTACTCCTTCCATTGTCACCGGGTATATCCTCCGATCAGTAGGGTGTCGCGGGGAAGAGGGCCTCGACGATCTCGCAAGTGTTGTGGGACACGTAATCCTTAGCGTGAACTGGCTACGCCAGTCTCTTGGTGACCACTGTAGGCGGTGCCCCAGGGGTTGACATCTGCCTCCTCGCATATTTGGCTGAAGCTGCTGGCCTTGCTGCGCTTGATTTCCCGCTTTAGTTCCTTCTTGGCTATCGAACACCTCTTAGCACTTGCTTGGAAGTCTGGACGACCCCTTGCTCTGGGACCGTCTTCTAGCTTGAAGACACGAATCCTAAGCCCCCTATCTGGTCATTCCACCAGTAGCATGGGGCGGCTCGATTACTTGCTTTCTCTTCGTGGCATGCGTCACACGCCCTCTGCAATCCTCCGTTTTGCCCTCGATTTGTCCTCGCCTGCCGATCCCTTTCAGCCCATGGGATTTGGTTGAGCTTCTTTGAATGCTTCCCCACATCCAAGCCTTTCCGCCTTCCATTTTGGGCCGGTTGCTTTCAAGGTTTTACTTTCTTCTTCCGATTGTTGAGGTCGAACAGTATTGCCTGGTGGTGCTTGAAAGTGAATTCTTCACTAACTGTCCATGTCACTCTGCGAAGTAGGGAAGCGCTTAGAAGGGTGATGTCGATGAATGATCCCCGACCCGCCTTTCTGAAGGTTTGCTTCCCGTTATCGTTGGCTATTCCCACGTTGAGTAGGGCGAATGCCCAGGAGGCAATATCCCTCGCATTTGTCTCGCGGCTGCCCCATTCAACGGCCCACGCATTGAAGTCCCATGCTATGACTGTTGGCGACCGATTCTGCGCGTCCGTGGCTATTTCAACACCATACTCTGGAACTCGTGCAGGCTCCAGCTTTGGGGTGCGTATTAGCGCTATAGGTTATACCTTCTTTTTGGCTCGAGCAAAGCTTCGCTAGTAGAGCAGGCTTCGCTTGATCGCATGGGTGCGCGACCAGATGATTGCCTTGCGGTTAGCACTAGCCACCCACCCGGGTCCACTTGTTGATTTGTATGGTTTCGCTTATCAACACCACGTCCGCCCGCCTCTCTCGCACTGACTGCATAAGGAGGTCCTGCGCGCCCTCACACAGTGGTTAAGGTTTAATTGGGTAACCTTCATCGGGATTGGTTTGCAGAGCACTCCGGAAGGTGGGGCACCTGCGCCTCCCAGCTATGTGGCACAGCGGCTTTTGTTTTCCGGTGCAGGCAGCACGCTCCAGCTCCTTTTCTTTGGCGAGTCCTTAGCCAAGTGGTCTGGCAGTCCACATCGCCTGCATGGGTTTGAGCGGTCCGTTTCGCGCACGGTTCATAAACGCGGTGTCCAAACTCGGGCATCTGGAAGCACCTCGGTATTGTGAACATGCGAGATTCGTGCATTAACCCATCCGACCCTTAATGCTGCTGCTTTCCGGGCTTGCTTTTACGGGCACCGGCTGCCGACAGTCTTATACTGGCTATTTGGGTTTGCCCGTACGCTCGCCTGAGTCTGACATCTGCTGTTGTGACATCCGTCAGCTGGAGCTGATCCGGAGCGCCCTGCAGATATCCTCTGCTGTGGTGTCCTCCTCGAGGTCTTTGCACTCGATGAAGACCCGCTGTGATAGTGAGCGGACTTCAGCACTCTCCCCAGCACTTCGGATGCCATCGCTTTGAATTCGACTGTTTCCTCGCCCGATTTGACTAGCTCTAGAAGGAGTTCTCCTTCTGCGTTCTTCTCACCCTATTTATGGCCTGTCCTAGGGCCTTGAGCTTCGTCCGTCTTCATTGCCCTCAGAATCTCCGCGTATGTCTTCCCTTTGGTTTGAATGAGGAGAGCATCTGGCCGGGTCTTCTCCACACGCGCAGGCTTTTCTCCGGCCTAGGGCTAGCCGCTTTTGGTGTCCTCTCCGGGCCCTGCGGTCCAGCTCTCGCCACCGGGCTCGCTGGGAGACACCTGCGATCCCGTGGCTGTTTCGGCGTCTTTACTCACCACCCACCGCGCGGGCTTACATTTCCGTGCTGCTTCCTCCTTTTTGCTTGGGCGTTGGTGCGCCCGGACCCCCTTCGCAGCCTCCAGCGGCGCAGAGAAAATTGGCGAAGTCTGCGATGACTGATGGGACCTTATCAGCTCCTTAGCTTTGTCATCATGCACCTAAATGGCCACTAGCTCGTACAGTGCCCGAATGCTTTCTATCGAGTCTCTCATTGGCTGGTGGATTGACCTTCTTTCCGTCTTCTAGAAAACCGACCAGGATGGAAATCTCCTCGCCAAGCTCTCGGAATGCCGATCGTTGTCCCTCGTTGTGTGCTGTTCCCGCGGCCGTCGCCTGGACCGCCACACCTATTGGGGACCTCGCCATTCTGCTGCTTTTGTAAACGCAGCCCCTCCTCCTGTGGAGATGGTAGGCGCTCTCACGCACCTGTGGGGGTATTTGGTAAACTCATGTAAATGGGTCCCAACTCCAAGTCGTTGTCCATGGTCGTAGTGTAGTCGCGTTTTTTGTGATCCCATGGTTATCTATGCATGCAGGGAGGCCATGCGAGGGTTGAGACGCACCTTTATGGGGATACGAATTCAGAGCCGGATCCGCGTCAGACAGGTAAAGGACATCTGTGCCTACACACCCAATCGAATGGGGACGAGCCATGGGCGTTCTTGGAGATCTGCCAAGATTTTAGTGGGACGGAGGCAGCCGCAATTAGCCTGCCCGCCGTTTCAGCAGGAGTTCACTCTGCTTACTAAGGTGGCAGAATGCTGCCCAGTGTCCTAATCAAGGCTGTACTGGTCTCGGCCTTGATGCCGTTTCCGTCGCCTCTTGCGACCAGCAGCGGCTCGCTGTATTTACTCCTACTGGTGTGGGTGTCCCACCTGGGTGGAAGGGGTACCCAGTGGTATGCTCCATTACCATTGGTACCTTTTACCTTTGCATTAGGATCATTAGGATCAAGTATGCAACTTGATGCAATTGCAGTGGCTTTTGCTCCGCGCTGGCGCCATCTGTTGATGAGTAGGATCCAGCCAGATACACCAGGAAATTGCTTGCGCCCCTACCGGCGTCTTTCCCGCCGTGTAGTTCAACGACTGATCGTTGGTTGCGCTCTCTGCCGGAGCTTTACTGCAGCAGCTTGAGGTAATTGTCGTTGCGCAGCCGGTCAGATCGTCAGCTGTCTTATCGAGCAGCTGGCATGACCAGTGAAAATTGCAACGAGGACAGACGGCACAGTCAGATACAGGATGACAATTATTTACAACAAATAAGTGACAAGTGGAACGAGAGACACAGAGACACAAGAGAGCACATCTCACCCCTCGCCCCTGGCCAGCGACCTGGGTTGCACCCATAGCATATTCCTTTATTAGAGAACATGCGCCACTTCCATGCTGGGGTGGCATCCTTGGTATGTATCAGGCATAAGTATTTGCCCACGCACTGTACGACTTCTTTTCCCTGCAGGCATATCGGCTAGTTTGCCGTCCGCGTGGAGCACAGGAAAAAACACAACCGCACCATTCGACGCACTCGACACTCTCTGTGTGTTTTTTTTGTGTGTGTCTGGAAAGCTCAATGCCGACTCAGCGCTTAGCGCCGAAGTGGGGACTCTAACCCACTAAAACCAGTATACACACCAAGCCCGGGTCCCGGCGGGACTGTCGCGAACATTACTTCGCCGGGCGGAGATGCCTTTCGGCTCATCTATTTGACGTATTTCTGTCTATCTCCTTTCCTTGCGTGCTTTTCTTCGCGATGCAGTTTGGTTAACATTACTGCGGCCATGTCGCTTATCGCAGCCCAGTTTCGTTCCGACTCCAGTAGGCATTCAGCCAGGTTTGCAACAGCAGGTGCCCTTCCAAGCTTGTTGCTGAGGACTTCCCGATCCTGCTGGAACCTAGGACATTCAAAGAAGCAATGTTCTGCGTCTTCGGCGACCCCCGAGCACACAGAAAGGGTCGTCCTCGTGCTTGAACCTATGCAGGTAGGATTTGAAGCATCCA